>PVJN01010568.1:0-56860 GCA_004026805.1 Lasiurus borealis | reverse complement strand
GTTGAGAAGTAATTTACACTTGTCTAAAAATGCTCTTCACCTACGGATTTCCCAGCTTTATTCAAACACATTCTACACACGTCTTTGTAGTGGAAAACCTTTGTACACTAATTTCTGTACTAAAATGTACGGTGTATTTCATCTTCTCAGTGAATTCTATTGTTCTCAATAGTGGTCTACATTGCACACAGCTCTATTTTTAGTTGTTCCTGCATTGTATCTAAAGCTTCCTCTACTCTATCCTGAAGTGGAGAAGAAATTTCCCCTTGTTCTCTAACTGTTCTCTTCTCCCGGGGTAGTTCCCAGCTTGATTCAATCACATTCTACACACTTCTCTGTAATCGAGAACCTGTATTCACTAATTTCTGAACTAAAATGTGTAGTTTACTTGTACATTTCTTTGAATGCCATTTTTCCCAGAACCGGTTTCAGTGCTTACTGCTCAATATCCAGAATATCCTGCATTGTGAGTAAACCTTTCTGTCCATATCCTGATGTGGATAAGTAATTTAAAGTTGCTCAATAACTACTCTGTCCAGTTGACTGTTATTTTGCACTCATTTGGTGGTGCTTGCAGGGTCTTCTAATTGGCTTTCTGCTCGCCTTCAGGGACCAGCCTTTTTTTTTCAAGCACCATTCTACATCGTTTTCTGCAGTTGAGAACATATGTCTTTAGCTCATATCTACGCTTTACAATTGAATGCTACTTAGTGCATTCTGGTGCAATCAAGAACTGTCTTGATATGCTTATTGCTCTATAAGCAGTATTTCCCACATTGTATGAATCCTTCTTTCTGTAACTTGCTGAGACTGAGAGGTAATTTTCACTTGTTCTCTAACTATCTGTTCAAGGAAGGGGCTTCCCAGCTTTATTCAAACACATTCCACACTCTTCTTAGTGGAGAACCCTTAGAAACATCTCCATAATAAATAGTATAGTTTAGTTCCAATTTCCAGGAAAAGCATTGTTAACAGAACGGGTTAAGGTGCTTATTGCACTATTTCCCGGATATCCTGCATTGTATCTAAGCCTTTCTTCCCCATATCCTGATCTGTGGAAGTAATTTACACATGTTTCCAACTAGTCATTTCATGCACGGGACTTCCCAGCTGTATTCAAACACATCCTACACAATTTTGTGTAGTTTCACGCACTAACACAGTTACTTCTGGACTGAAATGTATAGTTTGCTTCACGTTTTCAGTAAATGCCATTGTTGGCAGAAGTGGTTTACGGTGTTTCTTGCTCTATTTCCAAGATACCTGCATTTTATGTAAACCTTTCTGTAGTATATTCTGATGTTGACAAGTAATTTTCGCCTGTTCTCTTTTCTGCTTATGTATGGGACTTCCCAGCCTTATTCTAACACAATCTACACATTCCTTTGTACTCGAGAACCCCTATACACTTATTTCTCAACTAAAACGTATACTTTAGTTCTGCTTTTCAGTAAATGCTAATGTTCCCATAACTGGTCCAAGGTGTTTATAGCTGTAGTTCCAGCATAGGTAGCATTGTACCTAAAACTTTATGTACTCTATTGTGATCTTGAGAAGTAATTTTCACATTTCCCCTATTTTTTCTCCTACAGAAGTTTTCAGGTTTATTGAAACCCTTTCTACACACTTCTTGGTAGTTGAGGACCCTTATACCCTTTATCCATACGAAAATGTATAGTTTAGTTCCACTTTTCAGTAAATGCTACCCTTCCCCAAAATAAGCTCAGGTGCTTAGAGTTTCTGGTTGCAGAATATCCTGCAGTGTACGTAAACCTTTCCGTACTATATCCCCATGTGGAGAAGTAATTTTTCTTGTTCTCTTACTATTCTATAATCCGACAGTTGTTCCCAGCTTTACTCAATCACATTCTATACAATCTGTAGATGAGAACCCTTATACACTTATTTCCAAAGTAAAATTACAGTTTAGTTAGTCTTTTCAGTAAATACCATGGTTCGCAGAACTACTTTAAGGTGCCTATTACTCTATTTTCAAGATACCCTGCATGGTACCTACACCTTTCTGTACCATATCCTGATGTTGAGAATTAATTTTCATTTGTTCTCTATTCTGTGCATGTTTGGAACATTCCAGGCTTGTTCAAACTGATTTTTCACACTTCTTTGTAGTCTAGAACATTATACCTTCCTTTGTGTCCAAAAATTGATAGTTTAGCTCATGTTTTCAGTGAATTCTATACTTGCCAAAACAGTTCGAAGGTGCTTATAGCCCTATCCCCAGGATATCCTGCATTTTTCTAAACCTATCTATACTGTATCCTGATGTTCAGAAGCAATTTACACTTGTTGTCAAAAAATGCTCTTCACCGACGGGATTTCCCAGCTTGATTCAATCACATTCTACACACGTTTTTGTAGTGGAGAACCTTTGTACACTAATTTCTGTACTAAAATGTACGGTGTATTTCATCTTCTCAGTGAATTCTCTTGTTCTCAATAGTGGTCTACATTGCATACAGCTCTATTCCCAGGTGTTCCTGCATTGTATCTAAAGATTCCTCTACTCTATCCTGAAGTGGAGAAGAAATTTCCCCTTGTTCTCTAACTGTTCTCTTCTCCCAGGTTAGTTCCCAGCTTGATTCAATCACATTCTACACACTTCTCTGTAATCGAGAACCTGTATACACTAATTTCTGAACTAAAATGTGTATTTTACTTCTACATTTCTATGAATGCCATTTTTCCCAAAACCGGTTTCAGTGCTTACTGCTCAATATCCAGAATATCCTGCATTGTGAATAAACATTTCTGTCCGTATCCTGATGTGGATAAGTAATTTAAAGTTGTTCAATAACTACTCTGTCCAGTTGACTGTTATTTTGCACTCCTTTGGTGGTGCTTGCAAGGTCTTCTAATTGGCTTTCTGCTCGCCTTCAGGGACCAGCCTTTTTTTTTCAAGCACTATTCTACATCGTTTTCTGCAGTTGAGAACATATGTCTTTAGCTCATATCTACGCTTTACAATTGAATGCTACTTAGTTCATTCTGGTGCATTCAAGAACTGTCTTGATATGGTTATTGCTCTATAAGCAGGATTTCCCACATTGTATGAATCCTTCTTTCTGTAACTTGCTGAGACTGAGAGGTAATTTTCACTTGTTCTCTAACTATCTGTTCAAGGAAGGGGCTTCCCAGCTTTATTCAAACACATTCCACACTCTTCTTAGTGGAGAACCATTAGAAACATCTCCATAATAAATAGTATAGTTTAGTTCCAATTTCCAGGAAAAGCATTGTTAACAGAACGGGTTAAGGTGCTTATTGCACTATTTCCCGGATATCCTTCATTGTATCTAAGCCTTTCTGCACCATATCCTGATCTGGGGAAGTAATTTACACTTGTTTCCAAGCAGTCATTTCATGCAGGGGACTTCCCACCTGTATTCCAGCACATTCTACACACTTTTGTGTAGTCCCAAGCCCTTATACAGTTACTTCTGGACTGAAATGTATAGTTTGCTTCCCGTTTTCAGTAAGTGCCATTGTTGACAGACCAGGTTTAAGATGCTTTTTGCACTAATTCCACGATACCTGCATTTTATGGAAACCTTTCTATAGTATATTATGATGTTGACAAGAAATTTTCGCCTGTTCTCTTTTCTGCTCATTCATGGGACTTCCCAGCCTTATTCTAACACTATCTACACATTCCTTTGTACTCGAGAACCCCTAATACACTTATTTTCAACTAAAATGTACACTTTAGTTCTGCTTTTCGGTAAATGCTAACGTTCCCAAAACTGGTCCAAGGTGTTTATAGCTGTAGTTCCAGCATGTGTAGCATTTTACCTTAAGCTTTATGTACTCTATTCTGATCTTGAGAAGTCATTTTCCCTTTTCCCTCATATTGTTCTCCTATAGAAGTTCCAAGCTCTATTCAAATACTTTCTACACACTGCTTTGTAATTGAGGACCCTTATACCCTATGTCCATACGAAAATGTATACTTTAGTTCCACTTTTTCGTAAAAGCTACTGTTCCCCAAACTAACCTCGGGTGCTTAGAGTTCTGGTTGCCGGATGTTCTGCAGTGTACCTAAACCTTTCCATGGGACATTCCAGCCTTATTCAAACTCATTCGACACACTTCTTTGTAGTCTAGAACTCTTATACCCTCATTTTTGTCTAAAAATTTATAGTTTCGCTTCTGTTTTTATTTAATTTTATAGTTCCCAAAAGTGGTCGAAGGTGCTTATAGCCCTATACCCAGGATATCCTCCGTTGTATCTAAATCTTTCAATACTATATCCTGATGTTTTGTAGTAATTTAAATTCTTACCAAGTATTCTCTTCAGGCATGGGATTTCCCAGCCTCATTCAAACACATTCTGCACACTTCTTTGTAATGGAGAACCCGTATACACTTATTTCTTTCCAAAATTTATAGTTTAGTTGTACTTTTCAGTAAATGGTATTTTTCCCAAAACTGGTCTCTTTTATGCTTATGGCTCTTGTTGTAACACATCCTGCATTGTAAGTAAACTTTTCTATTTAATATCCTCATGTTGAGAAGTATTTTTCACTTATTCTCTAATTATTCTGTTCTATGATTGTTCACAGCTTCAGTCAAACAAATTCTATACACTTCTTTGTTGTTGAGAAACTTCATACACTTCTTTCTGTACTAAAATTTTTAGTTTAGTTCTACTTTTCATTAAATTCTATTGTTCCCAAAAGTTTTCTAAGGTTCTTATTGCTCTATTTCCCAGATACCCTGCATTGTATCTATACATTTCTATACTAAATCCTGATGTTGAGAAGTAATTTTCACTTGTTCTCTAACTATTCTATTCACCTATGGGACTTCCCAGCTTTATTCAAACACATTCTACACTCTTTGTAGTTGAGAACCTTTATGCACTTATTTTGTACTAAAAGTTATAGTTTAGTTATTCATTTCTTTAAAACTTTTTCCAAAACTGGTCTATGGTGCTTATAGCTCTATTTGCAGGATATCCTCCATTGTACCTAAACCTTTCTATACTATTTCCTGATATTGGAAGTAATTTTCACTTGTTCTCTCTTCTGTTCTACAACAGGACTTCCCAGCTTTATTCAAACACATTCGATACACTTTTTCATAGTGGATAACCCTTACACACTTATCTCCATACTGAAGTATTTGATTTAGTTCCTTTTTTCAGTAAATGCCATTGTTCCCAGATCTGGTGTAATGTGCTTATTGCTCTATTTCCAGGATTTCCGGCTTTGTATGTAAACCTTTCTATACTATATCCTGATATGGAGAAGTAATTTACACTTGTTGCTAACTATTCTGTCCGTGAACGGGACTTTCCAGGCTTATTCAAACACATTTAACACTCTTCTTTGTAGTGGAGAACCCCTATACACTTATTTCTGCACAGTAATTTATAGTTTAGGTCTAGTTTTCAGTAATTGCAATTGTTACCAAAACTGGTCTAAGGTGCTTATAGCTTTATTTGCAAGATATCCTGCATTGTACTTAAACTTTTCTATACAATTCCCTGATGTTGAGAAGGAATTTTCAATTGTTCTCTAATTCTTTTCTCCTATGGTAGTTCCCAGCTTTATTGAAACACATTCTACACACTTCTTTGTAGTTGAGAAAACTTATACACTTATTTCTATACTAATTTATATTTTAATTCTACTTTTCCATAAATTCTATTGTTCCCAAAAGTTTTCTATGGTGCTTATAGCTCTATTACAAGATATTCTGCATTGTATCCAAACCTTGTTATATAATATCCTGATGTTGAGAAGTAATTTTCACTTGTTCTCTAACTACTCTATTCAACTCTGGAGACTTCCCAGCTTTATTCAAACACATTCTACACACTTCCTTCTTGTTGAGAAAACTTGTAAACTTATTTCTGTACTAAAATTTATAGTTTAATTCTACTTTTCAGTAAATTCTATTGTTCTTAAAAGTGCTGTAATGTGCTTATAGCTCTATTTCCAAGATATCCTGCATTGTATCTAAACCATTTTATACTAAATCCTGATGTTGAGAAGTTAATTTCATTTCTCCATTCTGTTTTCCTACGGGTCTTCCCAGCCTTATTCAAACACATTCTACACACTTCTTCATAGTGGAGAACCCTTATACCTTTCTATGCTCTTCTTGAAAGTTGAGAACTGATATACAATTGTCTTCAACTATGTTTTACTGTTTATTGTTATTACTCAGTTAATTCTAGTGCTTTCAAAGAGGCCCTAAATGTGCTTATTACTTTATTTCAAGCATATCCCGCATTGTACGAAACACTTGCTATGCTGTATCTTGATTTTTAAAACTTTTTCCACTTGTTCTCAAACTATGCTGTCCAATTGACAATGTTTTACTTTCATTTTCTGGTAGTTTCTTGCAGTGTCATAATTGGCTTTCTGCTAGTCTTAAGGGAACTGCTAGTTTTGTTCAAGCACCATTCTACATTGTTCTCTGTAGTTGAGAACTAGTATACTCTTATCTCATATCTACATTTTACAATAGAATGCTATTTAGTGAATTTTAGTGCTTTCAAGAACAGTCTTAATGTGCTTATTGCTCTATTTCCAGGATTTTTCATTGTATGTTACCATTTCTATGATATTTCCTTAAACTGAGAAGTAATTTTCACTTCTTCTCTAACTATTCTATTAACATAAGGGACTTCCAGCTTATTAGACACATTCTACACACTTCTTTGTTGTTGAGCACCCATGTACACTTATCCTCCTACCACAATTTATAGTTTAGTTCTACCTTTCAGTAAACTACATTTCCCTCAAACTGGTCAAAGGTGCTTATTGCCCTATTTCCAGGATATCCCACATTGTATGTAATCATTTCTGTGATATTTCCCGAAATTGAGAAGTAATTTTCACTTGTTCTCTATTCTGTTCACATAAGGGACTTCCAGCTTTATTCAAACACATTCCACACACTTCTTTGTAGTTGAGAACCATTACACACTTATCTCCCTACAATTTATAGTTTAGTTCTACTTTTCAGTAAACTACATTTTCCCCAAAACTGTTCTAAGGTGCTTATTGCTCTATTTCCAGGATATCCCTCATTGTACATAAACCTTTCTATAGTATATCTTCATGTTGAGAAGTAATTTACACTTGTTCTCTAACTATTCTGTCCAATTTACTGTTATTTTCCACTCATTTCCCTGTTTTTGCAGTGTTCCTTAATCGGCTTTTCTCATTTCTAAGGGAATTCCCCTCATGATACAAATACTTTTCTATACTCTTTTTGGAAGTTGATAACTGATATACAATTTTCTCCCAACTATGTTTTAACAGTTTATCGTTAGTTTTCACTTAATTCCAATTCTTTCAAAGAGGGTTTAAATGTGTTCATTACTCTATTTCAAGCATTTTCCACATTGTATGAAACACTTGCTATGCTGTATCCTGTTCCTGAGAAGTCTTTCCCACTAGTTCTCTATTCTAATATCCTGCTTTTTCCACCCATTTCATGATGTTTTCTCCCAGGGTCTTGCTATTGGCTTTCTGCTCTACTTAAGAGACTTGCCATCTTTGTTCAAGTACCTTTCTACATTTCTCTGTACTTGAGAATCAATAGGCTTATCTCCTAACTACATTTTACACTTCAATTCTACTTTTCAGTGCAGTCTATTGTTACAAAGTCTGGTTTATGGTGCTTATCGTTCCATTTCCAGTGCTTCCTGGTATGCAGGGTAGCCTTTCAGTGGTATATCTGACATTGAGAAGTCTTTTCTACTTCTTTTCTAGCTCTTCTGATAAATTTACTGCTCTTGTCCAATTGAATTCCTAGAGTTTTCTTGCAGTGTCCTATAATTGGCTTTTTGGTCTACTTAGGGACTTCCCTGCATTATACAAATACCTGTTTACACTCTTCTCTGACCTTGAGAACCAATATATAATCGTTTCCAAACTATGGTTTACAGTTTACTGATACTTTTTAGTAAATTCTAGTGGTTTCAAGGACTGGTTATATGTGCTTGTTGCTCCATTTCAAGAATTTCCCACATAATACAAAACCCTTTCTTTGCTATACCCTGCCAATGAGAAGTAATTTTTACTTGTTCTCTAAGTCTTCTCTCCAATTTACTGTTATTTCCCACTCATTTCCTGTTTCATGCATTATCCTATATTTGGCTTTCTGCTCTATTTAAGGGACTTTCTAGCCTTATTCCATCATCTTTCTACACTCTTCTCTGATGTTGAGAACTGAAATACAATTGTCTGCAAACTATGATTTACAGTTTACTTCTACTTTTCAGTCAATTACAGGTGTTTCAAGGACTGGTTAAATTTTCTTTTTGCTCCAATTCAAGATTTTCTCTTATGGTATGAAATCTTGGTATGCTATATCCTGACATTGAACAAATCTTTTCCACTTGTTCTCTAACTATGCTGTCCAATTGCTTACTCTTCCCTCTCATTTCCTAGTAGTTTTTTGCAGTGTCTTATCTCCCTCCAACTAGAGAAAACCAGCAGCACAATCAGCAGTCAGCCCTCTGTGTGTGCACTCATGTTTCTGTATCTCTAGACCTCTGCCTTTTCATGGCTCCCCTAAGTTTCTTTGCACTCCTACCTTTTTATGACAGTCCAGATTTCCCCAGTATGAGTTTTGCCCAGAACTGGGGTTCAGTGCAGTTGGAAGTGGATTTAACAGAGCTCAGAGATTCTTTCTTCCTTCTACTAGAGAAAGCCAGTGGCACAATCAGCAGTCAGCCCTGAGTGTGAGACCTCATGCTCAAGCACCTCCAGACTTCTGCATTTTTGCAGGTCCCCTAAGTTTCTATGCACTACTCCCTCTTCATGGCAGTGCAGACTCTCCCCTATGAGTCTCTCCCAGAACTAGGGTTCAGTGCTTTCTAAAGCAGGAAGGAGACAGAAGCTCCCAATTGTGCTGAACTCCAGTTTGGGGCAAGTTTCTAGTAACCCAGACTCATTTAGGGAGAAACTGGACTATCTGGCATTGGGTGAAACTTGAAGTTGGCTTTCTCTCAGAGGTGCTTGCAGTGGTTATCGAGGGACACTCAGATCCAGGGGCCTCATAGGGCAGGGCTGATGGGAAACCAATGCTGTCTGCTCTGCCATGAAAATCCGCCCCATCCAAGCAAGGCACAGAGGCTTTTGCAATTTTGCAAATCTTACCTCATAAGGGTATCTCTAGCACAGAAGTTCTCCTAGCATAGACACAGCTGATCCTCACAGCAAATTGGCCGTGAAGTCAATTCCTCCCAGTGATATCAACAACAATCAAAACTTAACTACAACAAGGCTGTACATACAGTCCACAAAGGAGTGCATCAAGAGTGTCCACCTCAGGTAACTAGGGAGGCTGAGCTACTGTGCCCTATAGGACACCTACCACACAAAACTACTCTAAAAACTCAGGGAAGCAGTGAAAATGCACAAAGAAACAGATCACAAACAAAAGAAATGGAGGAAAACAAATGACTGGATATAAAGTTCAAAACCAGAGGAAAAAAAAATGGCGGCACAATAGTCAGATGCATCTGGAGACTTGTTGCTGGGCAGAAGGAGAGAGAGCAGCTGAGAGATGCACTGGCAGTGTTTGTTGGCAAGTTAAGATCAGCTATCCTGCAGGAAAAGGTGGGGGACTGCTGATAGGGCTCCCTTGACCAGGCAGTCCCATGCTATGGGGTTTTTTGTCTACCAGAGCCACCAATGCGAACACAGAGACTGCACCATCTTGCAGAGGGAGGTGGATGTCTGTGGCCGTCTGAAAGCTACAGCTGCAGCGCCCACTGAACAGCAGGGGGACCCAGAACACCACTCTCCAATTGGTGCAGACACACGGACTCAGAGGAACTCCACATGCCACACTAAAAGGTCAGATTTTGCCTGGAATAAGGTTAGGTCTCCTGTCCCACAGAACAGAGATGTGCATACTGTGGGAACCTGGCTGCGGGAAAGCTGCTTCTGGAGAAGTCTGCAGATGTGGGGCAGGATGTGATCCCTAAGTGTAGAACAGAACTCTGAGAGCTGTGGACCAAGTGGAGCTCTAGAAAACAACTCATTTTGATCTGAGGCAGAAGGACAGCTGGGAATTATTACAGTGTCCCGGCTGCTCCAATCCCCACAAACCATTATTGAGAACCACATAGTAGCAGGATCTAAGCACAGGCTGGAGAGGTCCTGTGCTTAGTCTCAGAGGTCAATTCTGAAACACTGCCACCCAGTGGATGACACACAAATTGATTCTCGCATAACCACAGAAGAATAAAGAGGTTAAAACACATCTCAGCAGTGGAACACAAGGAACTGCAATACCCTCCCAACTGGGAAACAGGAGTGTCAAGCAAAACAATAGTGGAAGTGAATGACCTCCATTACTGCCCATTCTATTTTTTTTTTCTTTTTCTCTTTTTCAAATTTATTTTATTTTTTGTTTTTGCATATTTTAATTAAAACTATTTTTTTCTTTTCTCCTCAATTGATTTTACTTTTTTAATTATTACATTTTTTCAACTAGTTTTATTACTACTACTATTTTACCTTTTTAGGGAAAAAAAGTGTCATTTTGTTTTCTCTTTATTTTACTTTGGGATTAGAGTTCTACATTCTATTTTCATCTTTCCTTTAGCATAATTTTACTCTATCCCAACTCTATGTTTATGCCAACACTCTCCTCCTAATTTTCCCCACTTTGTTGTCTTGTTTCTCTTTCCCTTTTCCAACTTTAGATTCTCCCTATTCTTTCTCTTTACCTGGTTAAAATGTCACCCCACTTATATATCTAATTTCAAATCCCCTACTCCAAGTCCATACAAACCTCTCTCTTTTTGTCTTCACTAGACACAAAGTTGTTTTTCTCTATGTCCTTTGGTTTCTGTTTGCCTGAATGGTGATTATATCGATTTTTTGTACTTTTTTGTGACAATGTTTTTAGCATATTCTACTTGTTTTATTTTGCTTTTTGTTTCCTTTGCTTTGGCTTGTTTTTTACCTCTCCTTTCCCTCACTTCCCTTGATATTAGTTATTATTTGTACTTTGTATTAATCTACAGGTACTTGTTGCTGGCATCTGTTGGGATTAGTGGCTGTTCTATTGGAGTTTGCTCGTCACATCTATATTTTGTTCCCCCTTTCACTCTTATCCTCTTTCTTTTCTCTCTGACTTTTTTCCTCTTTCTCTTTTCTTCTTCTCCTTTTGATTTTTGGTCGTTTTTTTCATTTATTTTTTTTCTCCCTTCTCCCAACTTGATTTTGGCACTTCTTTCTTTTCTTTTTTCCTCATTTTCCTCTTCTTCTTTCTATACTTAACCATAATTTGTCTTTCATTGTTGGTCACCTTATTTGTGGTTATTAATATTGTGAATTTCTGTACAGTGCCTTGTGTGTTGTACCTCATCGTGTTGTAGTTTGTGCCTTTGAATCAATGTAGGAGACAGAACTATATAACCAGACACCCTGAGAAAAAAGAGAATGGGCACAAGAAGAAACAGCACTCATACAACAGAAAGGCAGGTAGCACCAGAAAAGGAAGTAAATGAAATAGAAGCAGACATAAGCCTGCCAAAGAAAGAGTTCAGAAAAATGATTATAAGGTGGATGAAAATAATGGAAGATAAAATCGACAATGTGAGTAAGAGCCAAGAGGAAATGAAGAATAATCAAGAAGAAATGAAAAATGACATCATGGCTTTAAAGATTCAATAGAAAGCATCAAAATTAGCCTAGAAGAAGCAGCAGACTGCATCAGTGAGCTAGAAGACAACTTATGAAAAATAGCAATATACAGCATATTCAAGAAAAAGAAATTAAAAAGCAAGAGGAGAACCTAAGGGAACTTTGGGATAACGCAAAACAAAACAACATCTGCATAATTGGGGTTCCAGAAAGAGTGGAAACTGAACAAGGATTAGAGAACCTGTTTGAAGGAATATGGACAGAAAGTTTCCAAAATATAGGAAAGAAAAACCCCACACAAATCCAAGAAGCTCACAGAGTCCCAAGCAAAATGAACCACAAAAAAAAACTGATACCAAGGTACATTATAATTAAATTTGCAAACACCAACGACAAAATAAGAATCTTAAAAGTGGCCAGAGAGAGACAGAAAGTTACCTACAAAGGAATACCCAGAAGATTAGCAACTGATTTCACAACAGAAACTCATCAGGCCAGAAGGGAATGGAATGAAATACATAAAGTCATGCAAAGGAAGGATCTAAATCCAAGAATACTGTACCCAGGAAGACTTTCAATCAAAATTGAAGGTGAAATCAGAATTTTTACAGACAAAAAGGGACTAAGGGAATATATTAACACCAAACGAGCAATGAATGAAATGTTAAAGGGTCTGAAAAAATAAAAAGAAATAAGAAGCGAAGAAGGAACTTGGGAGTAAAGACTAAAAATGGCGAGAGATAAGTACCTATCCATAATAAGTTTAAATGTAAACAGATTAAATGCTCCAATCAAAAGACATAGGGTAACTGATTGGATAAGATAACATGATCCATATATCTGCTATCTATAAGAAACCCACCTCAGGAAAAGAGATGCACACAGATTGAGGGTGAAGGGATGGAAGATGGTATTTCAGGCAAATGGAGATGAAAAAAAAAGCTGGAGTTGCAATACTTATATCTGACAAATTAAATCTCAAAGTAAAGGTTATAACAAGAGATAAAGAAGGCCACTTCATAATACTAAAGGGAACAATCCAACAAAAAGAAATAACTCTGGTAAACATATACACACCCAATATAGGAGCACCTAAATACATAAAAATCTCCTGGAGGATATTAAGGGAGAGATTGATAGCAATACAATCATATTAGGAGACTTTAATACCTCACAGTCACCACTGGACAAGTCCTCTAAACAAAAAATTAGCAAAGAAACATCCATCCTAAATGACTCACTAGACCACATGGAATTAATTGACATCATCTGAACATTTCACCCCAAAGCCACAAAATATACATTCTTCTCCAGTGCACGAGTCATTTTCAAAGATAGATCATATATTGGGTCATAAGAAAAGTCTCTTCAAATTCAAGAAGATAGAAATCATATCAGGCATTTTCTCAGACCACAGTAGCATAAAACTGGAAATCAACTATAATAAAAACAATAGAAAGAAATCAAACACATAGAGACTAAACATCATGCTATTAAACACTGACTTGGTAACCAGAGAGATTATGAAAGAAATAAAAAACATCATGGCAAAAAATGATAATGACAATGCACCAATACAAAATTTATGGGACACAGTGAAGGCAGTCTTGAGAGAGAAGTTCATAGTCTTACAAGCCTACTGCAGAAAACAGGAAACAATGGTAATAAATTTCCTAACCCTACAACACAAAGGGCTAGAAAGAGAGCAACAAGAAAAGCCCAGTGTACTCAGAAGGAAGGAAATAGTGAAGATCAGAACGGAGATAAACAACATGGAGACCAAAGAAACAATTCAAAAGATCAACAAAACCAAGAGCTGGTTCCTTGAAAGGATAAACAAGATTCTAGCCAGGCTCACCAAGAAGCAAAGAGAGAAGACCGAAATAAACAAAATTAGAAATGAAAGAGGAGAAATAACAACAGACTTCACTGAAATACAAAAGATTGTTTAAAAAAAGAGTATGAACAACTCTATTGCAATATATTAGACAATTTGCAAGAAATGGATATATTCCTAGAAAAATATAACCTTCCAAAACTCAATCAGAAAGAATCGAAAGATCTCAATAGTCCAATAACTATGGAAGAAATTGAAGCAGGTATCAAAAAGCTTCCAGGAAACAAAAGCCCAGGACCAGATGGCTACACAGGAGAGTTTTACCAAACATTCAAAGAAGAATTAAAATCTATCCTCCTCAGATTATTCAAAAATATTCACAATGAAGGAACACATCCAAACACCTTCTATGAAGCCAGCATCACCCTAATACTGAAACCAGACAACACAAGAAAAGAGAGTTATAGGCCAATATCTCTCATGAACATAGATGTCAAAATCCTCCACAAAATTCTAGCAAATCGGATCCAGCAGTACATCAGAAAGATCATACACCATGACCAAGTAGGATTCATCCAGGAATGCAGGGATGGTACAATATCTGCAAATCAATAAATATGATACATCACATAAACAAATTGAGAGATAAAAATCACATAGTTATGTCAATTGATGCAGAAAAAGCTTTTGACAAAATCCAACACCCTTTCTTGATAAAAACTCTCAGCAAGGTAGGAATAGAAGGATCATACCTCAACATCATGAAAGCCATATATGATAAACCCACAGCTAACATCATACTCAATGGGCAAAAATTAAAAACATTTCCCCTAAGAACAGGAACAAGACAGGGATGCCCACTCTCACCTGTCTTGTTCGACATACTACTGGAAGTATTAGTCATTGCAATTAGACAAGAAGAAGAAATAAAAGGCATCCAAATTGGAAAAGAAGAAGTAAAGCTGTCTTTATTTGCAGATGATATAATACTGCACATAAAAAACCCAAAGAACTCCACCCCAAAACTAATTGATTTAATAAATTAATTTGGCAATATTGCAGGATACAAAATTAATGCCAGGAAATCTGTGGCATTTCTATACACTAATAATGAAATTACAGAAAGAGAGACTAAGAAAGCAATCCCATTTACCATCGCACCATAAAAATTAAGATACCTAGGAATAAACCGAACTAAAGAGGTAAAAGACCTATATGTAGAAAACTACAGGATACTGAAAGAAAAGATAGAGGAAGATGTAAACAGATGGAAGAGCATATCATGCTCATGGATTGGGAGAATAAACATCATTAAAATGTCCATACTACCCAAAGCAATATAAGATTCAATGCACTACCCATTAAAATACCAACGACATATTTCACAGACCTAGGAAGAATTCTTCATAGATTCATCTGGAACAAAAAAAGACCACAAATAGCTACAGCAATTCTGAGAAAGAAGAATAAAGTAGGTGGGATCTCAATACCAGTTTTCAAGCTATATTACAAAGCAACTGTTCTCAAAACAGCCTGGTACTGGTACAAGAACCGACATATAGACCAGTGGAATAGTATAAAGAATTCAGATATCCACCCAAAGCACTATGCTCAATTAATATTTGACAAAGGAGGCATGAACATACAATGAAGCCAAGTAGCCTCTTCAATTAATGGTGTTGGGAAGATTGGACAGATACATGAAGAAAAAATGAAACTGGACCACCAACTTACACCATATACAAAAATAAACTCCAAATGGATACTGCACTTAAACATAAGATGGGAAAGTATAAAAATACTAGAGGAATCTACAGGCAGCACAATCTCAGACATATGCCGAAAGAACTTTTTTACTGACACTGCTCCAAAGGCAATTGAAGCTAAAGAAAAAATAAACAATTGGAACTACATCAAAATAAAAAGATTTTGCACAGTAAAAGAATGCATCGACAAAACAACAAGAAAGCCCACTGTATGGGAGAACATACTTGCAAATGTTATCACTGATAAAGGTTTAATCTCCAACATCTACAGCCAACTTATACAACTTAATAAAGGGAAGATAAACGATCCAATAAAAAAAATGAGCAATGGACCTAAATAGAACCTTTTTTAAAGATGACAGAAGGAAGGCCAAGAGATACATGAAAACATGTTCAAAGTCACTTATTATCTGAGAGGTGGAAATCAAAACAACAATGTGATACCATCTTACACCTGTCAGAATGGCAATCATCAACAAATCAACAAATGACAAGTGTTGGCGAGGATGCATAGTAAAAGGAACCCTTGTGCACTGTTGGTGGGAGTGCAGCCACTATGGAGAACAGTATGGAGTTTCCTCAAAAAACTAAAAATGGAACTTCCATTTGACTCAGCAATCCCACTCTTAGGAATTTATCCTAAGAAATTACAAACATCAATCAGAAAGGATTTATGCACCCCTATGTTCATAGCAGCATGATTAATAATAGCTACAATTTGGAAACAGTCTAGGTGCCCATTAGCAGATGAGTGGATCAGAAAACTATGGTACATCTACACAATGGAATTCTATGCTGCCATTAAAAAGAAGGAATTATTACCATTTGCAGCAACCTGGATGGAACTGGAGAGCCTTATGCTTAGTGAAATAAGCCAGTCAATGAAGGAGAAACACCACATGATCTCACTCATTTGTGGATAATAAAGAACATTATAAACTAAAGAACAAAAAGATAGACACAGAAGCAGTAAAGCATCAAACAGACTGTCAAATTACAGCAGGAAGTTTAAGGAGAGGTGGGGTAGATAAGAGATCAACCAAAGGACTTGTATGCATGCATATAAGCATAGCCAATGAACACAGACACTGGGGGGTTGGGATATGCCTGGGAGTTGGGGCAATGGGGAGATATGTATACATGTAACACAATAAAAAAAAATAAAAAAAAGAAAGTTCAAAACCATGGTTATAAGGTTTTTCAAGCATTCCCAGAAAAGGCTGATAAATTTAGTGATTCCCTAGAGAATATGAAAAAGGACCAACTAGAAATTAAACATACACTGACTGAAATAAAAAATATTATTCAAAAACCTAATAGCAGAGTAGAAGACCACAAGAATCAAATTAAAGATTTGAAATACGAAGAATCAAAAAACACTCCACTGGAAATGAAAAAAGAATCCAAAAATTGGAAGATATTATAAGGAGCCTCTGGGACAACCTCAAGCATACCAACATCCGAATTATGGGGGTGCCAGAAGAAGAGAGAGAGCAAGATACTGAAAACCTATTTGAAGAAATAATGATTGAAAATATTCACCACCTGGTGAAAGAAATAGACTTACAAGTCCAGGAAGCACACAGAACCCCAAACAAAAGAAATCCAAAGAGGACCACACCAAGAACATCATAATTAAAATGCCAAGAGCAAAAGACAAAGAGAGAATATTAAAAGTAGCAAGAGAAAAACAGTTAATTACCTATAAGGGAGCACCCATACGATTGTCAGCTGATTTCTTAACAGAAACTATGCAGGATAGATGGGAGTGGCAAGAAATATTCAAAGTGATGAATAGCAAGAACCTACAACCAAGAGTACTCTACCCCCAAAAACTTTTATTTAGAATTGAAGGTCAGTTAAAGTGCTTCACAGATAAGAAAAAGCTAAAGGAGTTAATCAACACCAAACCAGTATTATATGAAATGCTGAAAGGTACTGTTTAAGAAGAGGAAGAAGAAGAAAATGGTAAAGATAAAAATTATGAACAACAAATACATATCTATCAACAAGTGAATCTAAAAATCAAGTGAATAAAAAATCTGATGAACAGTAAAAACTATTGAATATAATAGAATCAGGGGCATAGAAAGGGAGTGGACTGCCAATTCTCGGGAGGGTGCGGGAAAAGACTGGACCAAAAGTATAAACCTATGGATGAGGACAGTGAGGGGAAGAGAGGTAAGGATAGAAGGTGGAATGGGAACTGGGTGGAGGGGAGCTTTGTGGGGGAAAAAATAGGAACAATTTTAATGATCTGAACAATAAAAATTTATTAAATTAAAAAAAAATTTCAATGAACTCTCCACCAAATCTTTTTAACTCAAAGCATAATTCACACATTTATGGTATCTGGTTTGCCCCAGTGGGGAATTTTTCAATGCTTCACATGATAGATAAATGGCACCACAAACTATTCATCCACCCACCCATCCATCCATCCATCCATCCATCCATCCATCCATCCATGCATCTTTCCATTCATTCATGCATCCATCTATTCATCCATCCACAAGAGTTTATTAGGTGCCTTCTATATGCTAGGCACTGTATTTTATATTGAGGATGTATTAAAATATTGTCTCTGCTGCCCAGGAACTTAGAGCCTAATAAAAAAGACAAGGATTCCTCAAGCAATTCTACCGAAGAAATGCACAATTAGAAACATTTAGAAACATAACTAAACCTGAAAAGGAAAGGAATTTGCTTTAAAATTGGAGTGGGAATGTAATCAAAGAAGGCCCACATTTGAGCTGGAGAGAGCACTGTAGACTGAGGAAACATTTGTGCAAGGTCATATGACATGAAAGGCTTAGCAGACCACAGGACAGTAAGTTGGCTGAGCACATAGGAAACTGGCTCCAGTTGAGGTGGGTGAGGTGACAGCTGTCTCCTCTACAAGGGACTTACATACTAATTAAGACATGCATTCTTTACCAATGACAATGGGAAGTTATTGAAGCCCGGGCTGCAGCATGGTAGATGTTTCATAAGAGACACTTTGGATGCTAAGTGGAGAATAAAAGGGAGAAGAGCAAGAGGGGCATAGTGAGTCATATTCAAACCAGTAAGAAGAAAGCTGTTGCAGGTGAGAATGGTGGTGTGGGCTTGTGTTGTGAAGGGGACTTAGAGAGTGGTTTGTGGAGCATTAGGTAGAAGATAAAATAGGCAGTCCTAGGTGATGTGTAGATGTGAGGGCGAGGGAGAGACAGGTATCAAGACTAATGTCTAACTTTCTGGCTGTGCAGCAGGAGGGGTGGTGGAACATGCCAACAAAAGAGATTATTATGGAGGAAGGGCAACCCTACTGCACCTTGGTCATCAGGGCCTCCTCTTGTCACCTGTGCTTCATCTTCACGTCAATATACATTGAGCTACAACTTGAGATAGATGATGGAGAGGAAAGATTTTGAAAGGTGACAGGTTGCGAAAGGAACAACAATTTTGTATTGAGAACTTTTTATGTGCCAGGTTAAGCATTAGGAATCCAGTAGAAGGAAAACTAGATCACGTTTTTTCATGAAATGCTCAGTCTAATAGGGGAGGCACACAATAAATAATTACAATTACTTCATTAATTACTCTGTTTCTATGATAAATACCCGGAGAGCAAGACAAAGTTAACTAATCAGGTCTGGTTAGGAGAGGGGGAGGGGCAGGGTCAAGGCAATCACCCAAAGAAGGATGAGAAGAAAGAAAACATTCAGGAGGAAGAAAGACACTTTGGAAGGTTCCAAGGAATCAAATGTTTGGAATAGTTAAAAGAGAGATAGAGAGAAAGGTCCTCCTATGTGGTGAAAGTGGGGGTACAGGGCCACAGTGACATGTGACAGACATGGGATGGAGCAGGAGCAAGGTCTTGGAAGCTCAGGGCTGCTCTGCTTTCACTTACCTAGGAATCTGAACATTGTTGCTTTTATAGTTTCCAACACTTAGAACTCTAGAGAAAAAAGAGGAACTGAACTTGGAGGGGTGTAATAATAACCAAGCAGAAATTGCAAAGGACAGACAGGTAAGAGGGACAACCTACCTGTGGAAATGAAGAAGTTGGTCTCGAGGAAGAACTTTCCACTTTATATGTATTTCTGACTCAAGCCCTGATTCAGCCTTTTTTTTTTATTATGCACTGGACCCTAGGATAATTTTATTTGATTACCCTTTAGTTCCCATTAGTTCCTGAGTTTTCTGTAAGACCAGAGTTATAGAAAATACCATATGGTAATCAGCTTCTTCAAGTCACCCATGGGAGTGCTCTCTCCTTTGTACTTACCTAACTGCCTTCTCCAGAGGATGTGGGTGTCATTCTTGTCCTGGATGAGAAAGAAGATTATGATGGTTTCTAAGAAATAAGTGAAATAGTTTTGTAGCTCTGTGTACCCTGGCTGCCTTTTTCCCAAGGTGGATTTGGGTATGAAGATACCCTATGATTCTCTCTTTATTCTTCATTAAATTGTCTCCAGTTTCCTTTGTCCTGCCTAATCAGAGTATCTGTTCATGATGTTTTAAATTTCTTCTGAGAGCTATAAGAAAAATAGGTCTCACAAAAAGCTCCATTTCATTTAATAATTTGAAGGCAAGAACAGTGTCAAGGAGCATTCTTATCTTTCCCATTTTCTAGATGCACTCAGTTGAACATTAATTTGAGGCAGTCCTTTAGAAAGGAGACCATGGCTTTCTAATCTCAATGGCTTTCCTGATAATTTGAGTTATATGCATGTTCTGAGATTGGGAGTTTCTTCTCGGATAGCTCTGAGGACAGCATGATTGTTCTGTCTTGGAAATGAAGTAATCTCCCACTGGTACACTTCTGCTATGGCAAATGTTCAAGCGATAGTTTCCCTCGGTCTGATGACAGAAAACATAAATAGCTTTTAGATTTGTTGTAAGACAGATTAGGCCTCTACATTTTACTTGAACTGGCGTGTGTGTGCACATGCCCAATTGTGTGTCTCTTTGTGGGGCAAGAGGAGGCAAAGGAAACACAATGCCATGGAAAGACCATGGGGCAGGAAATTTGGAATTTCAAGTTAGAATCTTGTCTCTCTCTGCCCCAAACTGGCTATAGAAGAACCCTGCTCTGGTCTCAGTTTCTTTGCTTGTGAAAATAAAAGAATAATCAATCTTTCCCACCCACCTCATACAAATGCTGGCTTGAGGATATGAACAAATGCTTTATCCACACAATAACATTATTGTTAGAATTGCTGCCCCTCTCTCTGTGGGTTAATAATTCATCCATTGCTTCATTCATTAAATAAATGACAGGAGTGTCAAGACCTGACTTGCTGGGTGGAGGGAGAGCTGGAGGGAAGCCTGAGTGGGGCAGGGGACATGAAGCTAGTGGCTGCAGTCCTTGTGGAAAAAATATGTGTCCTAAACCATGGTGGTGATGGGGAAGGTGGAAAGAAGGGGATGATTCAAGATAAGATAGAGTGGACTTGTTAGAATCTTTATGGGGGAGGTAAATCTTAAGTTTAAATAATTAAAGAACAAGATGAATTTTGGGGGACAAATATGTAAAGTATAGGAAGTCACTAAGGCTTAGGTGGCAACTGCTTCCTGTTTTGTTTTAAATCCTGGAAGTCATGCATCAAAAAGTCAAAGGAAAAGAGTACTTCCCATGTACATGATCACAAGCCAGCGTAATGATGAAGCTTCATTTTAAGAAACACATGGCATGAACAATTTCTTTCTCTAGTAACTTTCAATTACTTTAAATTAAATGGCAATAGCAACTCAAAACCCCAAATAAACTTAAACTGAAAGCATAATTCAAAATGCTTTTTATGTTTTCTTGAACAAAGGTTGACTTGTGGGAGGATCAGTATTGCTTTGGATTGTGTTGATACACAGGCTCACAGTGGAGCAGCTGACACTTTCCTTTAGCTGTTACACATGCACTGTTAACACAATCAGGATAAACACACCAGTAACAACCTATACAAAACAGCCTGCAATATAAATCTGCATAAGGACACTAGGCCTGCTGCCTAACTTATCCTCTTGTGTTGTAGCTTTGAGTGGAAGATGTATGGCACATGGGTACCAGCTGCCTGAGACTATCACAACAGCAGCCAGGTTTTTTAGGGACCATGACTGAATTGAACTTACTACAAAATGTATGTCTATTTGTATTATATTCTCTACTTCTACATTGACTAGTACATATTTTTTATGACACAAGTTGATGAACTATTATTCCATTTAAATAAATAAAGGACATACACTTTTGCCACTTTTTATCCACATAGTACCATCCACTATTTAGCTTATTTTGAGGAATTGTTTATTTTTAAATTTTCTAATCATTCATGCATTAGTGCGCACTTGTTTTACCATGTGCTGGTGGTTGTCCTTGGCATGGGGATTCACGGGAGACAGGAAGACATAATTTCTGCCCTTCCAAGTGGGGAAGACTGAAACAGGCAAATTAGTAAAATAATTGCAAGTTGTAACATAATGCAGGGCCTACTGTATTGTGGGAGGGATTTGGATTTTAGTCTAAGTGTAATGGGTTGTCTTTGAAAGCTTTAGGTAAGGGAGTATTAAAACTTGATATAGATTAAAGATTATAATTTTGCTACTGTGTGAAGAATACATTCTATTGAGCAGAATAGAATGAATGGCCTTAGCACAATAAAAGATGCTCAATGTCTAGTCATTAGGGAAATGCAAATCAAAACTGTAATGAGATACCACAGTGAGATATCACTTCAAAAGAAGCAAATCCATAATGAAAGTGGATTAATGTTTGCCTGGGGATAGAAGGGATAAGGGTTGACTGTTGATGGTATGGGTTTTCTTTTGGGGGTGTTGAAAATGTTCCAGAATTAGATTGTTTTGCTGGTTGCACAACTCAGTGAATATACCAAAATCTACCAAATTGTTCACTTAAAAAGGGTGAATTGGATGGAGTGTGTATATATGTCAATAAAGATGTTAAGAAAAGAAAAATGAAAAAAGAAAACAGAGGGAAACCACGAAGAACATAGATTACATGACTGATTTGTCTTCCAGTTTCGGGTCAGAACTAGCAGCAACCTTACAATGGCTTTGGAGAATGAATAAGCCTAAGGTGGAGTTACTAGCAGTCAGGATCCTGTCTACATTGCCTCTGATCTCATACAGTAGCCCCACAATGATCTCCATTTATAAACCAACCATGCACTTTCTTTTGGGTCTGTTATGTTTTCCATTTCTTTCTGTTAGAAAAACGTTTTGTGTTTTTTTATTAATTCTGCAAGCTCAGTTAAAATTCCATCTGGAAACTCTCCTTGGCTGGCTGGCCCTATAATAAATACATCATTCTTGCTTCCTGTGAGCCCATTACATATGGCTTGTACCTCTGTGAGATCTTAACCACAAAGCACAGTGGTCGGCAAACTCACTAGTCAACAGAGCCAAATATAATAAGTACAACGACTGAAATTTATTTTGAGAGACAAATTTTTTAAACTTCTTCTAACGCCACCTCTTCAAAATAGACTCATCCAAGCTGTGGTATTTTGTGGAAGAGCTGCACTCAAGGGGCCAAAGAGCCACATGTGGCTCATGAGCCACGGTTTGCCAACCACGGACATAGCATATCAAAGACCATCTGGATTCACTTTCTCCCTTCCTCATTTCCTCCCTTCTTTCCTTTCACCTTCCCTTTTTCTTCACCAAACCCTGTTCCTTCTATCCTTCCATCCCTTTTTACAATCAGAAGGAAGTTTCTCTGCCACTTAAAAATCCCTATCAAATATCTATAGATCTGCTCACAATTAGTCTCCTAAGAATAGCTGTATAATAGATGTTGTTCTTAAAGAAGATCATGTTATTCTCATTACAACATTCCCTTCCTTCTATAACTCAAGTTTTGATGGCAGTTTTAAACAAGACATAACAAGCAATTTTTTTCATAATTAACAACATTTTCAGTACATATTTATTGTGCACTTACTATGTGTCAAGCACTAGTTCCAATGACTACATCAGGAAACAAGATAACAGAGGTCCTTAATATTTTTTATGATCAGAAAATGACAAAATGCAGTGTAGAGACTTCAATTGGGTGATGTCAGAAAGTGGGTGAGAGACATCTTAAGACTGAATGGCCAGGGAAGGTTTGTGAGATGACATTTGATCTGTGATCTGAATGACAGGCAGGCACAAAAAATCATTACAGGCAGAGGGGACAGTTCATGTACAGGCTCTAGAGTAAGGAGTGCTTGGCATGTCAAAGGATCCGAAGACTGTTACATGTAGAGTTTGGTAGAAAAGGTAGAAGAGGAGCAGAACAGTTTGAATAACCAGGGGCTGGTTTTTCCCATCAATGTTGAGATTTATTCTAATTCCAAGGAGAAGCCTCTAGAGAAAATATGACACAAACATGGTTTGCAAAATAGTTGAACTTTGGGTCTTTCCTGTTTTTAACTTTTATTTTGGCCTGTAAAAATTAACTTTAACAGTCCAGAAATTGCAAAAGGCAAGTGAAGAGATGGTCAAGCATTGAAACTCTTCACTGTAGCTGAACACCAAACAGTAAACAATGAAACTCACAAAACACTGGGTTTCAGTGGTGAAAAGGTAACAGCTAGGGATGCTATTGCCAGAAGCTGCAAAATAAGTATTTTGGTTCATATTTTTCATAATCCAGTTGCAACTTAAAGGCAACATGGAAGAATTGTTTTCTGTCAGAAAGAGTGCTGAAAGCTTTTTACTGCCCCAGAAGAGAATGTGGATCTCATAGTGGAACTGAAAAAAATCTGTTAGAGAGACAAAGACCTGTAGCATCACATGTTCCAGGCCAGGATTTAAAGAACATTTTGGGAGAAATAAAGCATCATAAAAGAAATCCATTAAATATTACAAAAGCTTTAATAATGGCTTGTGGGTTTGTTTGTTTTTTTATATTTATCTTAACAAATGATCTTAGATATGCACAAACATTTAGCTCCAAAAATGCTCAACCATTTTTTAAAAATAGTAAAAAAATTGGAAACCTTCAAAATATCCAGTAATGGGGGAATGGCTAAATAAATATCCCTAAGCAATGTACTATTTGGCATTAGGCAAAATAATTTTGTAGAAGAATATTTAACGACAAGGATTCCCCCCCTTAAAATATGATGAAATTTACCCCCAATAACTGGTAGTTAAATTAAAACAAATTAGGTTAAGAAATACCAAATACCCTTTTGTCTTAGTTCTGAAATTATATATTTAAAAGAAAAATTTATAAAACGTTACCAATAGTTATCTCTGAGTGGTTAGATAATAAGATTTTAATTTTCTTCCTTTTAATTTATCCTTCTTCCTTTTAACTTATTTTCTGAAATTTCTAAAGTAAGTATAAGTAAAAAAAATAATCAAAGGCATCCATTGATCAAGAATTA
The DNA here is from genome assembly GCA_004026805.1 of Lasiurus borealis. Lineage (NCBI taxonomy): Eukaryota > Metazoa > Chordata > Mammalia > Chiroptera > Vespertilionidae > Lasiurus > Lasiurus borealis. Next base: position 32,238 of record PVJN01010568.1, on the reverse strand, counting down.
ATTAATAAAAATAAATATTTAACTGCTGTGTGAGATACTGAGTGCTTTCTTTACCTTGTCATAAGGAAGTTGAACACTTAACAGTGTCTTCTGAGACACATACTACTGTTAACCCCAATTACTGCTGACAATACCAAGACACAGAAATGAGAACACACCCATCACTCATCTAGCAAATGTGGGAGCGGGTTAGGACCCCAGGCAGTGTGAGGCCAAAGCCCACCCTTTTCACTATGACACTATGCTTTTAACAAATGCCTAAGCCCAGAGCAGTAAATGTTTCTCTGTCACCAGAGATAGTCTGAGACCTGTTTCCTTAATTTCACTGCTTAGATGTTGCCACCAGATCCTTAGTGAGGAGTGGCTAGAGATTGTTCTTTTTTTATTATCAACTAGAGGCCTGGTGCATGAAATTTGTGCACGAGGGATGGGGGGTGTCCCTCAGCCCAGCCTGCACCTTCTCCAATCCCTCTCACAATCCAGGACTGCTGGCTCCCAACTGCTCACCTGCCTGCCTTCCTGATTGCCCTTAACCTGGTCACCCCCTAACCACTCCCTGCCAGCCTGATTAATGCCTGACTGCTCCCCTGCCAGCCTGATTGCCCCTAACTGCCCTCTCCTTCAGGCCTGGTCACCCCTAACTGCCTTTCCCTGCAGGCCTGGGTTCCCCCCTCCCCAAAACTGTCTTTCCCTGCAGGAAAAGGCAACTTCCCTCCTCTGCTAACCTGGTCACCCATAATTGCCTTCTCCTGCAGGCTTGATCACCCACAACTACCTTCCCTTGCAGACCTGGTCCCTCCAAACTGCCCTCCTCTGCTGGCCATATTGTGGTGGCCATCTTGTGTCCACATGGGGGCAGTTATCTTTGACCACATGGGAGCAACCATCTTGTGTGTTGGAGTGATGGTCAATTTGCATATTACTCTGTTATTAGGTAGGCTTTTAGAGAATGTGAATTTCCTTACAGAACATGGATTCCATGTATTTCTATGAGCCCCTCAGGGTTTGGGATTAAAGAGCATATGTGGGTATTCTAATATGTAGGTACTTACAAGGGTCAGACTGGACATTATGAATCAAGATTCTGATGTCTCTCCAATGGGAAAAAACCAATAAGCCAACTGTGCCCAATTGTCTTCATTAGGCTTCTATCTGGACTTGCAACATGCTTCACACAGTCCATTCACTATGCCCCTGTGCCAAGTGGCTTGGGTTAGCCCTTGTCATGGACACCTTTTAGAAGGTTGCGCTCCACTTTAGAAAGAAGTGGTCTGAAGGAAGACTTTACACCTGGAATGAAATGCCAAAAGCAGCTATAATAACTGCCCATGTACAGTGAGAGCTGTAATGGCTGCCTTATGTAACCTACATTGTTAATAGGTGCTTGCTAAGTGCCAGACATTGTATTACCTGCACAGAATATATGTTCACCTTATTACCCCAACTCACAACAGTCTCTGTGATGAGGGTTATCATTCTCCCATTGCATGCAAAAGGAAGCTGATGCATGGGGAGGGAAACTGCCCAGAACCATGTAGCAGACACTTGGGATTTTAATCGCAAGGATATTTTTGGTTCCACAAATGCAAATGCCACTTTGCACCATCACCATCTTACATCCCTATTTCTTCCTCAAATATAAATCCTGAAATTATTGTTTTATTATTATTTTATTTCTATTAGGTGATAAAAAAAAAATTAACCTTTTGTTATTTGTGAGCTTTCGGAATTCTCTGTGAGAGAACCTTTTCCCTGCTATTATAAAAACTCTGCCTGCCGAGACCGGTTTGGCTCAGTGGATGGAGCATCGGCTTGTGGACTGAAAGGTCCCAGGTTCGATTCTGGTCAGGGGCATGTACCTTGCTTGCGGGCACATCTCCACTGTGGGGCGTGCAGGAGGCGGCTGATCGATGTCTCTCTCTCATGGATGTTTCTGACTTTCTATCTCTCTCCCTTCCTCTCTGTAAAAAATCAATAAAATATATATTAAAAAATAAAAACTCTGCCTGGACATGTCTGTATTTCATCTGCCACCCCTGGGGATCCAGGATTCCGAGCTGCGCTGGCCCAGAGCATGAGACACTGGGAAGTCTGATCATCATGGAATGATTTTGGTAAGCACTGAATCCAAGTCATTGGAAGCCTTGGGACTCACAAATTCTCACCCTTCTATGTTTGCCTGTTGCTGCAGCTTAGGTACTTTGAATATTCCCAGGCAACAGGGCCAACATCCTGTTTACTCTAACACCTAAAAGTGACTGACAGGTTTCCATGTTCTGCAGCTGCAGGTGTGTCCTCTGCAGCATCTTCGGATGCCACCACGTGGAGTCCTGACATTGTCAGAGGATGGGGCTCTCTCTTGGCCTCTGGGTGATCAGAGCCATGTGTGGGGACAGCCCTTCTATCTCCACCTGCAGCTGGCAGAACCCTGGCCGGGTGCCAGCAGTGATGCTGTGGTCTTTCCCAGTGGTTGGTCCCACTGGGATGCATTGTCATTTCAGTTTGGGTCATTTTCAGCTAGTTTTTAACCCATCTCCACTCTTTTGCCCTGAAAAGCGACAATAACAACAACAACAACAACAACTGGTTGGCAAACTCATTAGTCAACAGAGCCAAATATCAACAGTACAATGATTGAAATTTCTTTTGAAAGCCAAATTTTTTAAACTTAAACTTTTCCTAACACCACTTCTTCAAAATAGACCACCCAGGACGTTGTATTTTGTGGAAGAGCCACATTCAAGGAGCCAAAGAGCCACAAGTGGCTCATGAGCTGTGGTTTGCTGACCACTGTTTAAGCCATTCAGGTTTCGTAACCTCACTTGGAGCCTTGCCTTTCTCTTTTAGTCCATTCTTCAGTGAATTATAATGTATTTTAAAAGAATAATCACCCTTTTTCTTGATACACAAAAAATTATCAATGTGTGTTTTTTAAATCAAAGAGTTAAAAATGAGTAAATGAAAATTACATGCAATGAAACTATTTCTATTGTTGTTATTGTAGTGTCTTCCCTTTGTTTTGATACATGTATCTTATATCCTATGGATACAGGTATAGGTACTCCTAGCTGTGAAAGTTATTCTATAAATTGACTGCAACTTCAGCTTGTTGGTCAAGGAAATGGACATAGCTGTTTGAGATTATTATTGTTTTGTTTTGGCTCACATTGACTTTTTCTATTTAAAAGAAGTTATAACATGCATATACTACAGTGACTAGATGTTCAGTGTGTAATTGGAGAAATTCTTACAGTTGCATATAACAACCAGCCAGACAAAGACAGAATGTTTTCAGTACCTACACCCTGAAGAGTCCCCTGTGGCTTCTTCTTCTATTTATTTATTTATTTTTTGCTATCAGTAACTTTGCATTTAGGAACTTTGGTAAGAATAATAGAAATTTATTCCTTTGATAGAAGGACATATGTCAATGGAGATGTTTCTAGCATTTACTAAGCCCACTCAGCTTGATTTGAAAAGTGAACTGTGCAATACTATACAATTTCAAATACTATTCTATAAATATGTCTGACATTTGATTAGGCTGATTTAAAGCTATTAAGCTTCTTGTCAGAAATAATTTTTAAGTGGATGTGTCAGGATAAAAACAGCAGTTGTCAAGGGAAGATGGCAATAATTTGTGCATATGCTGCGGGGCTTCTGAGCAGGTGGGTCTTTCAATACTGAGCACTTGGGCCTCCACTCTCCTTTATAGAAGCTTTGTGGGCAATTCAGGATCAAATGATGGAATGCTAGTATTTGTGGCAAATATTGTTTCATGACTAGGGAATTAAATTTGGTTTCTACCCTGTAATGTAGACAAAAAGCATCACTGAGAAGAAAAAGCATTTAAGAAATTCACTTTATCAGTTAATTGGTAAAGCACATGGGTGATTACAAGGTGGTTGATGAAAGTAAATCAGGTTGCCCAAAGCACTTGAAATGATTTGAATTCTATTTGTAATATTCAGAGGCTATTCATTTATTTCATTTTAAAATTAAATTGGTTAATAGGATCATATAGGTTTCAAGAATACATTTCTTTTATTGCGATCTGAATATTGCATTGTGTGTCCACAACCCAAAGCCAAATCATCTTGGCCACCTTTATGCTTTACCACCTCTCAGCTCCTTCCCTTTGGGAACCACCATACTGGTCTATGAGTCTCAGTTTCATATCTCACATGTAAGTAAAATCATATGGTTCTTAGCTTTTTCTGACTGGCTTATTTCACTTAGTATAATATTCTCAAGGCCCATTGATGTCACAAAAGGCAGTATTTTGTCTTTTTTCTAGCTGAGTAATAGTCCATTGTATATATGTACCACATCTGCTTTGTTCAATCATCTTTCAAAGGACACTTTGGTTGTTTCATGTCTTGGCCACCGTGAATAATGCTGCAATGAACACAGGTGTGCAAATATCTGTACAAATTGCATACTTTTGAGTTTTTTAGGTATATGCCCAGGAGAGGGATTGCTGGGTAATATGATAATTCTATTCTTAATTTTATGAGGAGTTGCCATAATGTTTTTCATAGTGGCTATACCAATTTACATTCCCACCAGTAGGGAATGAGAGCTCCTTTTCCTCCATGACCTCTCCAACACTTGTCATTACTTGTCTTGCTAGTACTAGATATTCTAACAGATATGAGGTGGTATCTCACTGTAGTTTTCACTTGTATTCCCCAAATGTGAAATTGAGCACCTTTTGTATATCTGTTGGCCATTGATATGTCTTCTTGAAAGAAGTGTCTGTTCAGGTCTTCTGCCCATTTTTTTAAATTGGATTGTTTGTTGTTGAGTTGAATGAGTTCTTTATATATTTTACTTACTTCATTAATGAATTAATTAATTAATTTATTTATTTTTATTAAATATATATATATATATATCTCCCCAATGCCTCCCCTCCCTCCCAGGCATAACCCAACCTCCCAGTGTCTATGTTCATTGGTTATGCTTATCTGCATGCATACAAGTCCTTTGATTGATCTCTTATCTACCTCACCTAACTTTAATCTTCCTACTCTAATTTCACAGTCTGTTTGAAGATGTACTGCCTCTGTATCTATCATCAGTTTATAATGTTCTTTATTATCCACAAATGAGTTAGATCATGTGATGCTTCTCCTTCATTGACTGGCTTATTTCAATAAGCATAAGGCTTTCCAGTTCCAACCAGGTTGCTGCAAATGGTAAGAATTTCTTCTTTTTAATGGCAGCATAGAATTCCATTGTGTAGATGTACCACAGTTTTCTGATCCACTTATCTGCTAACGGGCACCTAGACTGTTTCTAAATTGTAGCTATTGTAAATTGTGCTGCTATGAACATAGGGGTGCATAAATCCTTTCTGATTGGTCTTTGTGATTTATTAGGATAAATTCCTAAGAGTGGGATTACAGGGTCAAGTGGGATATCCATTTTTAGTTTTTGGAGGAAACTCCATACTGTTCACAGTGGCTGCAACAGTCCGATTCCGCCCCCCCCACCCCCCAACAGTGCACAAGGGATCCTTTTTCTCCGCATCCTCGCCAGCACTTGTTGTTTGTTGATTTGTTGATGATTACCATTCTGACACGTGTAAGATGGTATCACATTGTTGTTTTGATTTGCATCTCTGGCATAATTAGTGACTTTCAACATGTTTTCATGTGTCTCTTGGCTTTCCTTCTGTCGTCTTTCGAAAAGGTTCTATTTAGGTCCATTGCCCATTTTTTTATTGGATCATTTATCTTCCATTTATTAGGTTGTATAAGTTGGCTGTAGATGTTGGAGATTAAACCTTTATCAGTGATAACATTTGCAAATATGTTCTCCTATACAGTGATCTTTCTTGTTGTTTTGTTGATGGTTTCTTTTGCTGTGCAAAAGCTTTTTATTTTGATGTAATCCCATTTGTTCATTTTTCCTTTAGCTTCAATTGCCTTTGGAGCAGTATCAGTGAAGAAGTTCTTTCAGCATATATCTGAGATTGTGCTGCCTGTGGATTCCTCTAGTATTTTTATGGTTTCCCTTCTAATGTTTAAGTCCTGTATCCATTTTCAGTTTATTATTGTATTTGGTGTAAGTTGGTGGTCCAGTTTCATTTTTTTTTACATGTAGCTGTCCAATTTTCCCAACACCATTTATTGAAGAGGCTATCTTGGCTCCATTAAATGTTCATGCCTCCTTTGTCAAATATTAGTTGAGCATAGTGGTTTGGGTGGATATCTGGGTTCTCTACTCCATTCCATTGGTTTATATGTCTGTTCTTGTGCCAGTACCAGGCTGTTTTGAGAACAGTTGCTTTGTAGTATAGCTTGAAATCTGGTATTGAGGTCCCACCTACTTTATTCTTCTTTCTCAGAATTGCTGTAGCTATTCGTGGTCTTTTTTTGTTCCAGATGAATCTATGAAAAATTCTTTCTAGATCTGTGAAATATGTCGTTGGTATTTTAATGGGTAGTGCATTGAATCTATATATTGCTTTGGGTAGTATGGACATTTTAATGATGTTGATTCTCCCAATCCATGAGCATGGTATGATCTTCCATCTGTTTACATCTTCCTCTATCTTTTCTTTCAGTGTCCTGTAGTTTTCTACATATAGGTCTTTTACCTCTTTATTTAGGTTTATTCCTAGGTATCTTAATTTTTTTGGTGCGATGGTAAATGGGATTGCTTTTTTAGTCTCTCTTTCTGTAATTTCAGTATTAGTGTATAGAAATGCCAAAGACTTCTTAGCATTAATTTAGTATCCTGCTACATTGCCAAATTCATTAATTAAGTCTATTGGTTTTGGAATGGAGTCCTTTGGGTTTTTATGGATGAAATCATGTCATCTACAAATAAGGGCAGCTTAACTTCTTCTTTTCCAATTTGGATGCCTTTTATTTCTTCTTCTTGTCTAATTGCAATGGCTAATACTTCCAGTACTATGTCGAACAGGAGAGATGAGAGTGGTCATCCCTGTCTTGTTCCTGTTCGTAGGGGAAATGGTTTTATTTTTTGCCCATTGAGTATGTGATGTTAGCTGTGGGTTTATCGTATACGGCTTTTATGATGTTGAGGTATGATCCTTCTATTCCCACTTTGCTGAGAGTTTTTATCAAGAAAGGGTGTTGGATTTTGTCAAATGCTTTTTCTGCATCAATTGATATGACTATGTGATTTTTATCTCTCAATTTGTTTATGTGATGTATCACGTTTATTGATTTGCAGATATTGTACCATTCCTGCATTCTTGGGATGAATCCTATTTGATCATGGTGTATATACTGATGTACTGCTGGATCCAATTTGCTAGAATTTTTTTGAGGATATTGGCATCTATGTTCATGAGAGATATTGGCCTATAATTCTCTTTCATTGTGTTGTCATTATCTGGTTTTGGTATTAGGGTGATGCTGACTTCATAGAAGATGTTTTGAAGTGTTCCTTCTTCTTGAATGTTTTTGAATAATCTGAGGAGGATAGGTTTTAATTCTTCCTTGAATGTTTGGTAAAACTCTCCTGTGTAGCCATCTGGTCCCAGGCTTTTATTTGCCGGAAGCTTTTTGATGACTGCTTCCATTTCTTCCATAGTTATTGGACTATTGAGATGTTTAGATTCCTCTTCATTGAGTTTTGGAAGGTTATATTTTTCTAGGAAAATGTCCATTTCTTGCAGGTTGTCCAGTTTGTTGGAATAGAGTTGTTCATAGTATTTTTTAACAGTCCGTTGTATTTCCACAGGGTCTGTTGTTATTTCTCCTGTTTCATTTCTGATTTTGTTTATTTGGGTCTTCTCTCTTTGCTTCTTGGTGAGCCTGGCTAGAGGTCCATCAACTTGTTTGTCCTTTCAAAGAACCAGCTCTTGGTTTTGTTGATCTTTTGAATTGTTTCTTTGGTCTCCAAGTTGTTTATCTCTGCTCTGATCTTCACTATTTCCTTCCTTCTGTGTATACTGGGCTTTTCTTGTTGCTCTCATTCTAGCTGTTTGAATTATAGGGTTGGGTAATTTACTACCATTGTTTCCTGTTTTTTTTTTTTTTTTTTGCAGTAGACTTGTAGGGCTATGAACTTCCCTCTTAAGACTGCTTTCACTGTGTCCCATAAATTTTGTATTGTTGTGTTGTCATTGTCATTTGTTGCCATGATGTTTTTTATTTCTTCCTTGATCTCTCTGGTTACCCAGTCGTTTTTTAATAGCATGCTGTTTAGTCTCCATGTGTTTGATTTCTTTCTATTGTTTTTATTATAGTTGATTTTCAGTTTTATGCAACTGTGGTCTGAGAAAATGCTTGATATGATTTCTATCTTCTTGAATTTGAAGATATGATCTATCTTTGAAAATGACCCTTGTGCACTGGAGAAGAATGTATATTTTGTGGCTTTGGGGTGAAATGTTCAGAAGATGTCAATTAATTCCTTGTGGTCTAGTGAGTCATTTAGGATGGATGTTTCTTTGCTAATTTTTTGTTTAGAGGATTTGTCCAGTGGTGACTGTGGGTTATTAAAGTCTCCTAATATGATTGTATTGCTATCAATCTCTCCCTTAATATCCTCCAGGAGATTTTTATGTATTTAGGTGCTCCTATATTGGGTGTGTTTACCAGAGTTATTACTTTTTGTTGGATTGTTCCCTTTAGTATTATGAAGTGGCCTTCTTTATCTCTTGTTATAACCTTTACTTTGAGATCTAATTTGTCAGATATAAATATTGCAACCTCAGTTTTTTTTTTTTCATCTCCATTTGCCTGAAATACCATCTTCCATCCCTTCATCCTCAATCTGTGTGTATCTCTTATCCTGAGGTGGGTTTCTTATAGACAGCAGATATATGGATCATGTTTTGTTATCCAATCAGTTACCCTATGTCTTTTGATTGGAGCATTTAATCCGTTTACATTTAAAGTTATTATCGATAGGTACTTATCTGTTGCCATTTTTAGTCCTTACCCCCGAGTAACTTCTTCACTTCCTCTTTCTTTTTATTACAGCAGACCCTTTAACATTTCTTGCATTGCTGGTTTGGTGTTCATATATTCTCTTAGTCCTTTTTTGGCTGTGAATCTTCTGATTTCACCTTCAATTTTGATTGAGAGTCTTGCAGGGTACAGTATTCTTGGATTCAGACCCTTCTTTTGCATGACTTTGTATATTTCATTCCATTCCCCTCTGTGTTGAGAAATCAGTAGCTAGTCTTATGGGGGTTCCTTTGTAGGTAACTTTCTGTTTCTCTCTGGCTGCTTTTAAGATTCTTACTTTGTCGTTGGTGTTTGCCAATTTAATTATAATGTGCCTTGGTGTTGGTTTGTTGGGGTTCATTTTGCTTGGAACTCTGTGAGCTTCATGGATTTGTGTGGGTTTTTTCTTTCCTATATTAGGGAAATTTTCTGTCATTAATTCTTCAAACAGGTTCTCTAATCCTTGCTCAGTTTCCACTCTTTCTGGAACCCCAATTATGAGGATGTTGTTTTGTTTCATGTTATCCCAAAATTCCCTTAGACTCTCCTCTTGCTTTTTAACTTTTTTTTCTGGAAGCTGCTGTACTTGGGTATCTATTCCTACCGTGTCTTCTAGTTCACTGATGCGGTCCTCTGCTTCTTCTAATCTACTTTTGATGCTTCCTATTGCGTTCTTTAGCAGTGATGTCATTTTTAATTTTTTCTAGATTATTCTGCATTTCTTCTAGGTTCTTCTGCATTTTTTCCTGCTTCTTTTGCATTTCTTCTTGCTGCTCTGCATTTCTCCTCGCTTCTTCTGCATTTCCTCTTGCCTCTTCTTCATTTCCTCTTAGCTCTTACTCACAATGTTGAACTTGTCTTCCATTCTTTTCATCCACCTTTTGATCATTTCTCTGAACTCTTTCTCTGGCAGGCTTATTTCTGCTTCTATTTCGTTTACTTCCTTTTTTGGTGATACCTGCCTATCTGTCATATGCAGGCTCTTTCTTCTTCTGCCCATGGTTTTTCTTCTCCGGGTGTCTGGTTATGTAGTTCTCTCTCCTACGTTGATTCAAAGGCACAAACTACAACACGACTTGGTACAGCACACAAGGCACTGAACCGAAATATATTTACAATGTTAATAATCACCAATAAGGTGATCACCAATGAAAGATAAATTAGGGGTAAGTAGAGAAAGAGGAAGAGGAAATTAAGGGAAAAAGAAAGGAAAGAAGTGCCAAAATCAAATTGGGAGAGGGAGAAAAAAAAATAAATGAACTAAAGATAAAATAAAATAAAATTTAAAAAAAGGAGAATAAAAAGAAAAGAGAAAGAGAAAAAAATCAGGGAGAAAAGAAAGCGGATAAGAGAGAAAAGGGGAACAAAATATAGATGTCAGGAGAAAACTCCAATAGAACAATCACTACTCCCAATAAAGGCCAGCAACCAATACCTAGAGATTAATACAAACTGCAGATAACAACTCGTATCGAGGGACGCGAGGGAAGAGTGGTTAAAAACAAAGCAAACAAAAAGCAAAATAAAACAAGTAGCATATGCTAAAATAATCTCATGAAAAAGTTAAAAAAAATCTCTATAATCACTGTTCAGGCAAAGAATAACAAAAGGACATAGAGAAAAAAAAAACTTTTTGTCTAGTAAAGAAAAAGGAGAGAGGTTTGTATGGACTTGTAGTAGGGGATTTGAAATTAGATATATAAATGGGGTGAAATTTTAACCAGGTAAAAAGAAAGAATAGGGGTAAACTAAAGTTGGAAAAGGGAAAGAGAAACAAGACAACTAAATGGGGAAAGTGTTGGCATAAAGGTAGAGTTGAGTTGGAGTAAAATTATACTAAAGGAAAGATGAAAATAGAATGTCCAAAAATGTGAAATACTAGTAGTAATTAATAATACTAGTTGAAAACAAAAATGTAATAATCAAAAAGGTAAAATCAATTGAGGCAGAAAGAAAAAAATAGTCTTTTAATTAAAATATGTAAAAATGAAAAATGAAAAAAAATGAAAAAAAGAAAAAAGAAAAAGAAAAAAAAAATAGAGTGGTCATTCACTTCCACTATTATTCTGCTTGGCACTCCTGTTTCCCAGTAGGGAAGGTATTGCAGTTCCCTGTGTTGCACTGTTGACATTTTAATCTCTTTATTCTTTTGTGGTTATGTGAGAATCAATTTGTGCGTCATCCACTGGGTGGCAGTGTTTTGGAATTGATCTCTGAGACAAAGCACAAGACCTCTCTAGGCTGTGCTCAGACTCTGCTACTCTGTGGTTCTCAAAGCCTGTTTGTGGGAACTTTGCAGCTAAGACACTATAATAACTCCCAGGCTGTCCCTCTGCCTCAGATAAAAAAACGGGTCCTTTTCCAGAGCTCCCCTCTGTCAACAGCTCAGAGAGTTTGCCTCCACACTTAGGGATCACGCCCTCCCCACCTCCTTGGACCTCTCCAGAGGCAGCTTTCCCACAACCCTGCTCCCATAGTGTGTGTGTCTCTGTTCTGAAGGGCAGGAGACCTCACCTTATCCCAGGAGAAATCTGACCTTTCCATGTGCCATGTGGATCTCTGAATCTGCCGGGTATCTGTGCGGTGTTCTGGGTCTCCAGCTGTTGGGTGGGTGTTTCAGCCAGCCGCAGCTTTCAGACCGCCACAGACATCCACCTCCCTCTGCAAGATGGCTTGGTCTCCACGTTCGCATTGGCGGCTCTGGCCGACGAAAAATCCCGTGGCAGTGGGGCTGCCTGGCCAGGAGAGCCCCGTCCAGCAGTTCCCCGCCTTCTACTAGAGGATAACTGACTCTTAACTTGCAAACAAACACTCCCCTTGCCTCTTTATATATTTTAGATATTAACCCCTTGTTGGAACTATTGTTTGCAAATTACCTTCTCACATTCGGTTGGCTGCCTTTTTGTTTTGTTGGTGATTTCTTCTGTTGGACAGAAAGCTTTTTAGTTTGATACAGTTTCATTCATTTATTTTTGCCTTTACTTCCTTTGCCTTTGGGTTCACATGCATAAAATCTTCTCTAAGACCAAGGTCCATAAGTTTAGTTCCTATGTTTCCTTCTATGTAATTTATTGTTTCAGATCTTTTATTTAGATCTTTGATCCATTTTGAATTAATTTTTGTACATGGGGACAGACTGTAGTCTAGTTTTATTCTTTTGCAGGTACTTCTCCAATTTTCCCAGCACCATTTATTGAAGAGGCTTTTATTTTTCTTTCTTGTATGATTTTTTTGACTTCTTTGTCAAAAATTATTTGCCTGTATACAGGTGATTTTATTTCTGGGCTCTCAATTCTGTTTCATCAGTTTGTGTTTCTGTTTTTCTTTGTTAATATCATGCTGTTTTGATTATTGTAGCTCTATAGTATAATTGAAGTCAGGTAGTATGATCCTTCTGGCTTCATCCTTTTTCTCATAATTGCTTTGACTATTCGGGATCTTTTGTATACAAATCTGATGATTCTTGTTCTTTTTTAAAAATGTCTTTGGGATATCGATGAAGATTGCATTAAATATGCATATTTCTTTGGGTAATATGGACAATTTACCTCTGTTGATTTTTCCAATTCATGAACATGTAATATCTTTCCATTTCATCATATCTTTTTCAATCTCTTTTAATAATGCTTTGTAGTTTCCAGTATAAAGTCCTTCACATCCTTTGTTAAATTTATTCCTAGGTATTTTAATCTTTTTTTTTCAATTGCAAAAGGAATTGGTTATTCATTTATTTTTCTGAAATTCCATTGTTAGTATATAAGGATACAGTGGATTTTTGTACATTGATTTTGTATCCTGCAACTTTATGGTATTTGTTTATTGTATCTAATAGTTTTTTTATTTTGAGTCTTTAGAGTTTTCAATGCACAGAATTATATCATCTGCAATAAGTGACACTTTTATTTCTTCACCAGAGACCCATGCACAAAATTCATGCAAGGGCTCAGCTCTTGAAGCTGCATAGGCCACCTCAGCCCTTGCAGCCCCAGCTTTGTTCAAAAGATCGGCAAGGTCAATCAGCTGTCCAGTCTATTTAGGATATTATGCTTTTATTATTATAGATTCCCAGTTTGGATGCCATTATTTCTTTCTCCTGCCTGATATCTTTGGCTAGAACTTTCAGTACTTATTCTATCTAATGAAAGAGTAATATGCAAATTAACCATCACTCCAACACATAAGATAACCTCCACAAGATGGCCAGCAGGGGAGGACAGTTGGGAGGGACCAGGCCTACAAGGGAAGGGCAGTTGTGGGAGGACCAGGCCTGTAGGGGAGGGCAGTTAGGGGCAATCAGGCTGACAGGGGAACAGTTAGGAGGCAGCAGTCCTGGATTGTGAGAGGGATGTCCAGCTGCCCATTTAGGCCCCATCCTACTAGGATCAGGCCTAGATGGGCAGTCGGACATATCTTGAGGGGTCCCAGATTGGAGAGGGTGCAGGCTGGGCTGAGGGACACCCTCCCCCACCATGCACAAATTTTGTGCACCGGGCCTCTAGTGTTGAATAAGAGTGAACTTCGTTGACTTGGTCCTGATTTTAGAGGAAAATCTTTCAGTTTTTCATCATTGAATATGATATTAATGAAGATTTGTCATCTATGGCCTCTATTATGTTGAGGTACTTTCCTTCAATACCTATTTTATTGACTGTTTAATCATAAAATGGGTGTTGTATCTCATTAAATGTTTTTCTGCATCTTTTGATAAGATCATGATTTTTACCCTTTGTTCTGTTAATGTGGTATATTACATTGATTGATTTGTGTATGCTGAACAATCCTTTTGTCCCTGGAATGAACCCCACTTGATTGTGATATATTATTTTTTATAAAGTATTGTTGTATTTGATTCACTGGCATTTTGTTTAGAATTTTTATATCTGTATTCATCAGAGCTATTGGTCTGTAGTTTTCTTTTTTGTGTTATCCTTGCCAGGTTTTGGTATGTGAGTTATGTTGGTTTCATAAAATGAGTTAGGAAGTATTGCCTCTTTAATTTTTTGAAAGATTTTAAGAAGGATAGGTATTAAATAGTCTTTGAATGTTTGGTAGAATTCATTAATGAAGGCATATGGTCCCAGACTTGTATATTTTGGGAGGTTTTTGATGGTTGTTTCAATGTCCTCATTGTTGATAGGTCTATTTAGATTTTTCAGTTCTTCATGATTCAATCTAGGAAGGTTATATATTTTTAAGAACTTATTTATTCTAGATTATTGAATTTGGTGACATATAATCTTTCATAGTATTCTAGTATGACCTTTTATATATCTGTGATATCTGTGGTAACTTTTCCTTTTAATTTCTGATTTTGTTTATATGACTCCTTTCTCTTTTTTCTCAGTTACCTAGCCAGGTGTTTGTGAAATTTATTAATCTTTTCAAAGAACCAGTTCTTTGTTGTTAATTAATTTTTGTATAGTCTTTTGTTCTCTATTTTATTTGATTATGCTCTAATTTTTATTACTTTCTTTCTTCTGCTGATGGGCTGCTCTTTTTCTTCTTTTTCTAGTTCTTTAAGATGTAATGTTAAACCTGGCTGGTGTGACTTGGTGGTTGATCATTGATCTGTGAATCAGGAAGTTATGGTTCAATTCCTGGTCAGTGCACATGCCCAGGTTGCAGGCTCGATTCCTAGGATGGGGGCATACGGGAGGCAGTTGATGAATGATTCTATCATCATTGATGTTTCTATAACTCTCTCCCTCTCCCTTTCTATCTGAAATAAATTAAAGAAGCATATTAGAAAAAGAGATGTAATACTAAGTTGTTTACCTGAGATTTTTCTTGTGTGTGTGTGTGTGTGTGTGTGTGTGTGTGTGTGCGCACGCGCTCATTTTTTGAGTTTTTTATATCCAGAATTTTTTTGTCCTTTTTTTTTTATTTTCAATTGCTTTGGTAAAGTACTCATTTTGTTCATTAATTTGATTTCTGGGTTCATTAAACTGCCTATCTGTGTTGTCTTGCATCTTACTGAAGTTTTTTTTTTTTTCAGAACTGTAATCTTGAATTGTATGTCATTTAAATCACATATTTCTATGTCTTTATTTTCTGAAGATTTGTTATTTTCTTTCTGAGTCTAGTCACCTTAGCTATTTCATGCTTTTGATGAATTCCTTCTCTGTCTAGGCATCTCTGTATGAGTGGCACTTCTCTAGGAGATTGATAAATCTTTCCATTGCTTTCTAGTAGGTGGCACTGAATTACAAGTGTTTTTTAGCTCTCTTGAACTTCTCTGGCTTTTCAGATCTCTGCGGGGTGCTGGAAAATGGTCTGTGTTTCCTGGAAGGTTGGTATTTCCCTCCCAGAGGACAAATCCTGGAGGGAAACACAGTGGGAAATGGGGCTCCACATCTGTGAAATTCCAGTGATGTTTCCCAGAGCTAGACACTGCCAGCAGTGCACCTTGATGTGTGTGGATGGGTGAGATGGAGGAACCCAGCTGAGGCATCCTTTGTAGCTTTACCCTTCCAGCAGTTGTGACCAATGGACCTACTCCTTGTCCCCTCTGCACTTCCACCCGACCCTGGGATTTAGTCACCAAGTGTGCCCCCTGCTAAGGAAAAAAGCTTTTCACTAGTACCAGTTCTTGGATTTGAAGGTAATATGTTCTTCAACCCCACACAAAGGGTGAGGAGAGATGAGCTCTGGGAGGTTCAGGGAAGCTGGCCAATCTCCATGGTTTTGTTTCTCTGTCTTAAATGCCAGTTGCCAGACAACTGTGGCCATACCTGGGTGCTACATCCCTATCTAGGTCACTGGGCTCAGCTGTAGCTTGTCTTGCCCATTCCTGCAGGAATGCTCATTAAATATCTTTGCTCATCCTGCCTAAAGGAAGCATCAGCCACAACCTGATTCCTTCTTTTTCTGGGCTGAGCCCCACAGTGAGCTCCAAGCTGCAGGTCTATGTCTGTGGTTCCTTTGAGCTCTTCTCCTTTCTTGTTTCCCTAGTTTGCTCCCACTTGCACACCTTTAGATGTTGAAATGCATGGATCTCTCAGATGTGTTTATGCATTGAACAGGACATCTTTTGTTGAATGGTGTCTGTTCACATTGTTGAAATTTCAAGAAGAGATACCAAGGGGATCTCTCATGCCACCATTCCTCTGATGTCACTCCAGTTCTTAATTTCTTAAGAAGCTTTTGTTTTGGGGCGGCAAAAGGGAAGGATTTTGCTTAACCTCTGCTTCAGGGACTATTAACATCTTGGGCCACATAATTCTTTGTTGTGAGAGGTTGTGTATTATCAGATGTTTAGAAGCATTCCTGGCTTCTGCTCTCTCCACTCCAGTGTGATAATAAAATATGCTTCCAACCATTGCCAGATGTACCTGGGAATGAAAAAGAACACTGTACTATGGGATTTAATATAGCTTGCGAACGAGGAAATCCTAAATTAACAACAAGTTATGTTATCTTCTATACATTGCATTTTGAAATATGTCAGTCCTCAAAGCAAAATTTCAAAATATCATTCATTCTCCTATTCAATAAATCAATAAACATTCATTGAGTGCTCACAGCATGAAATAAACTACCCAAGCATTATGAAAGATACAGAAAAAAGTGATTCAGACATCTGTCCTTAAGAAATTTGAGATATGAGTTGAGGTAGGGAGTTAGGTCATGTAGACACGTAACTATAATGCAAGTATGACAAAAGAAAAAGGTAAAGTTTTATGGATGTTTTCAAGGAGAGGAACACCAGTGGTTTGTTAGAGGTTCATCCCTGACCTAGCATTCTGAAATCTGATTTTAGTAAGGTGAGACTGACCAACTATTTTGGGGTATAAGAGTAGTTTGGAATTGGAGTTAGATCTTTGGAAGAAAACATCAAATCAAATGGGGCTAGACAGAGAGATGGAAACCTAATCTGAAACCAAAGGTTTTCAACCAGAAATAGGAAGATGGAGAAAGCATGTTCAAAAGGAGCAATTGGCGAGGAGCCTGGAGAAGGCTCCTGAAATGCTAATAAGAGCACCTTGCTGCCTTTGTAGGAAACAGCTAACTATCACAGATACAGTTGGGGCCGTAAGAACACTAAACTGGTTTGATAGGATGGAAGCTTTTCAGTGGAACCAAAATTATTCTTCTCTTACCCGGGGCACTTGGTAACTAAGTAGTTTTGTATGGAAAGCAATTCTAAGCCAAACACAGTCAGTAGAAGACTGGCTCTCAGAGGGTCCTGCTTCCATGCCCCTACCACAGGGAAACCTCATGACCAGTATCTCCACCTTAGAGCTTTGTTGTTTTGGTGAATCTATAAAAAAAAAAACACCACCCATTATTATCACCAATGTCATGGTGTCATATTCTCAAAATATTCCTAAGACTGTGAATAGGTATCATCTTAAAGATTTTTATCAACAAACTAGTTTTGAAATGCCAAGTAAAACAAATTAAACATATTTCTTTACTGCAGAGCTCATCAGAGTCTTTAAGACATAATAAATCTAAAATGAAGAAATAGAATATAAAACATTTTCCAAATGTATTTAATT
The DNA here is from genome assembly GCA_004026805.1 of Lasiurus borealis. NCBI lineage: Eukaryota > Metazoa > Chordata > Mammalia > Chiroptera > Vespertilionidae > Lasiurus > Lasiurus borealis. The sequence continues at coordinate 14,801 of PVJN01010568.1, read as the reverse complement.
ACAAAGTCTTTTGTCATGTAACATCTCATGACAACATGGTCTGTGCTGCAAGCTTTGTATAACCCACCTGGCTATAAGTGAGTTGTAAAACAGTGGCTGTTGTCAACTGTCTGGACTTCAAGTGACTAGGCTCTGGCAGGAAAAATATATCAACATGCAAATATTCACAGTCCTCTTCCTCCTTCATCTGCTAAAGAAAAATTCATCTTTTCCAGCTTGGTTTCACTATTTCTACTTCACCAAAAGTATCTCTCTGTTGATTACCAGCTTCTTGGTCTTTATTACACAACCCTGGAAATGGTAAGGTCTGCAGGCGCTAGCTAATTACTCAAATAAAGTTCAAGGGCAAACAGTAGAAAAAATAATAGAAATATTAAGGGGAATGTTCTGACTGGATAGAACATCAGCATATGAACTGAAAGGTCCCAGGTTTGATTCTGGTCAAGGGCATATACCTTGGTTGCAGGCACATCTCCAGTAGTGGGTGTACAGAAGGCAGCTGATAGATGCTTCTCTCTCATTGATGTTTCTAACTCTCTATTCTTCTCCCTTCCTCTCTGTAAAAAATCAACAAAATATTTAAAAAATAAATGTTAAGGAGAAAATGAACAGAGGGACAGGCTGTGGAACCAATTGTTGGTTTGAGCAGGGCAGATAACTGATCTTGAGAGTAGCCCTCATGCATCTTGGAGTTTGAGAAAGACTGAATGCTTAGAATGACAATATTTTTCGGTGTGTTGTAAAAATAATTCATAAGTTGATGTTTCTCTTTATCAAAGCATAATAAACATTGAAATTGCTTTTTATTTACTTGTAATTGCTTAGATAAATTTCTTTGAATATGAAAATGAGATTAAAAGTAAGGATTTCTTCAGAGGGAGCAATTTGTAAAGTATATGATTGTCTAACCACTGGGATATATCAGCTGAAACAAATATAAAATGATATTAAATGTGAACTGTAATTGAAAACATTTTAAAAATGTAAAAAAAAAAACACACACATTACTAAGTGGAGAGAAATAGCATTTAAAAAGTGGAGATTTCAAGCGAGACCCAAAAGGTCTTCCTTCCTAATGATTATTACAGGAAATATTGAATGTGAAACAGAGGTTGTGTGTTAAGTGAAAAGGGACCAGAGTAGGTGAATATTGTGGAAATAAAGGCTTAATGGGATGATCTGGTGAATATTATTTTTGTCTTTCTATACACCTTCTCAGAACTACAAACACTCTCATCCTAGAAACTAATTATTCAACTTCTATTCCATGTTGTTCTAATGAGCTACCAATCATAGGACCTAGTCCCATGCCACAGGAATGGGTACACAACTAAGGCTGCCCAATTATATTAACCTGTTTCATGGCTACATGGGGTGAGCACATGACCTGAACAGGCCAATCAAAATTCATCCCTGTTATTTTATATAGAGATGATGGATTAGAGACATTCTGATGTGATTAAGCAGGAATGATAAAAGCCTGTAGTTGTCTGCATTCACACTTCTTTTACCATCCCATCTCTCAACCTGGCCACAAGGAAGAAGCCACTCTACAGCTTAGAAAGGTGGAAATTAGGTAGAATCTGAGCTGGAAGATGGAAAGAGATAGTAAAAACGTAATCACAATATCTCTGAAATTGAGCAACCTGAGTCCAGCTTACCTCTGGACTTCTCCATTAATTGAGCCAATGATGCCAATCTAGCTCAACTAATTTTAGTTCTGTTATTTGTAAGCAAAGGGGGCCCAATGATTTACCCAGCAATGTTCTTAGTATTTTAAAGATAGAAAGGTGTTAATGAGGAAAAAAGACCATGAAGATAGGGAGAAAAGGCATTGCTGCATCAGTTCTGTTTGCTTAGAGCAGAGCCTGATGCTGAGGAGAGAGTAGGCATTGGAAAGTGAGTGGGAATCAAAATTGATTTCTGCTCCTCACTTTGTGTTGGCCACCCTCCTGATGAGCTGAATTCCTTGAATAATGTTTTGATCTTGAATCACTTAAATTTATGCTTTGAAGATTGATTTCCTTCCCCCACCTTTGATCTGTAATCAACACTGTAGTCAGTATATTTAGGTAAAAAAGTACAGGCCCACGGTTTTTAACTGTTTTACTCACTTCTGTATGGACACAAAAGACTGTAGGTACAGAAAAAATATAGTATTACTTCATGATACATCTGGGGTGGCACCAGGCCATGGACGTAACTGTGATGAAATAGTGGTAATCTATCCACATCGGCTGAGCGAGACTACTCTCCTGTCACTGTGGCCACCATGTTTCATTCACTGGCATCTGTAGATTATTTGGGTAAGCAACCATCCTCCCCTTCGGCCCCCATGCTGCATCTGGAAATTCAGTTCATGCTGCACAAATTAATGTCTCACTTCATGTCCTTGTGAAAGGCAGTAACTAAGTAGATGATAGGCTCTGAAGTAGGAAGCATTTGAGTTTGCAAAGGCAGAGATCATGTTGATTTTTCACTGAGAACCGAAACACAAATGAGGGTACTATGTCAGATGGTGTTTATTTTAGATGAGATTATTCAAAATGTAATGTGTGTGTTTTTCTTGTCATTTATTTTATTTCACTATTCTTCTGTAAAAAAGTAAGTTCTTGTGCTGCTGCCCTTGATCTTTGCTTGTTATCTCCATTTTCATCTCTTCCCTATACACCTAGAGAGGTGATGTAATATAAACTTAAGCTAAATTAGAAATCCGTTTCTAAGGACAACTGAACTGAGAAATTAATTTACCTTCGGTCCATGTGCATGGGCATGAAGTATGCAAGGCTTAGTGGGGGAGGACTCAGGAGGTTGTGGTCCTGGTCAGTAAACTCATAAAATAGGCAGCAGTTGGGAAACCTGTAACCATAATCCAGGACATTTTCTGTCTATTAAAAAGCCATGAGCCCTATGTGCTGTGGAGACTTGATTTTTAAAATATTTAATACTACCATGCATTGTTTAAAGAAACTTGAGGCATGTGGCCAAATGAATGGAAGTTATGTGAGTGGAAATGATGATGATAACGATGATAATTAATATTTATTGAACACACTCTATGTAAGGCATTGTTTGAAGCACTCTAATACATTCTCATTTAATTGCTACAACAACTTTATATGGTTGCCCATTTGTCAGATGAGGAAACTGAGGCTCTGACAGCTCATACAAACTGGTGTGTAATGGAATGGGATTTGGGCCCAGATCTCTGTGATCCCAGAAGTGGATTGAAATTCAGCTGGAAAATGATAATTTTTGTGCTTATCAAGAGAATGGTGGCCTTTTATGGGTATTTCTGGAGATGTCCAAGCCCAGGTTCAGGATTATTGTCAAGAATGTTGTAAAAAAAATTCTTGTATATTGACTTAAGAAGACAAGATAGAAACTCAAAAGGAAGAGGCAGCATGTGGGGAATGACCTAAGAATTTGGACAGGTAAGTCAGGGTCACATGTTATAAGGATTTGGTGTCTTAATCCTCAAAGTCTTAGGAAGCATTTGAATAGCTTAAAGCTGGAGAGGGACTTGCATTTTTGTAATGTTACACTAGCTTCACTGAAAAATGGATCTAAGTGGCCAGACTGGGTTAACAGGAATTTTTTAGGAGGTCATTTCATTGACACCATTGATATGAGAGAGCTAAACATGGCTGACCTAAGTGAGTTAATTAAAATAAAGTTGCTGATTTAGACAATACCATGCCTAGATGACTGCCACACTCCTCTCTTCCTCCGCCTGAAATTCTCACCACTGCTCATCACTTCAGCTGGTCAGGAACTTGGGAAATCTTCTGAAGAAGCCTCTCATCAAATGGGGCAGGCAGAGGGGATTAGGGCAAACAAATAGCTTAATCTTGTCCCTGGATAGGGGTCTGGGTGAAGGGGAAGCTATGGTTTACAAAGGAAGGAAAGCAGGTCTGACTGAGATTTGCTGTAGGTTGGAGGAAGGCTTAAAGTTGCCATTTGTTCCTGAATCAGACATCCAGGGGAGTACAAAAGCAGGGGAATGAGAATCAGGAGCCTCTTCTTTTTATTTATTTTTAAAAATATATTTTATTGATTTTTTTTAGAGAAAGAGACAAAGATAGAGAGATAGAAATATTGATGTGAGAGAAACATTGATCAGCTGCCTCCTACACACTCTCTACTAGGGATGTGCCCACAACCAAGGTACATGCCCTTGACCAGAATCAAACCTGTTATCCTTCAGTCTGCAGGCCGACACTGTATCCACTGAGCCAAACCAGTTAGGGCAGGATCCTCTTCTTTTTAAACTATGAGACCTAATCTCCTGAAGCCTCAGTTGTTTTGTTAATAAAATGGGAATAATAATTCTTGCCCTCTGTTCCTCATGGATTCTTGGGAGTCTCTGCTAAGAATGGCATATGTGGGAATGCTTAAAAAGCTACAAATCATGTGGTATACACTAACTGTCATGTCCCCTCATCAAGATAGAGGCATTTGGTGGACGCAAAGAATAACTCGATGGCAAAATCAATGCTCATATTTTAAAACTTTTGATTTTTCACGTATCTGAGTATCTGAGTCTCACTGGTCCGAGTTGATTTATTCTGCAATGTAAATAGCTACTCACCAGCTGTTGGTTTTGTCCTGTGAAAGCACCATGTAGAGTGCTATGACCTCAGGACTTCGGAGCCATACGAACAGAGAGTCCATTCCATGCCCTGCACATGGACACTTGTATGTCCTTGGTGAGATCCTCCTCCTCACTGTCAGCGCTGACTCTGTGCTTGCTGAGATCCTGTATGTCCGTGGTGAGATCTCCATTTTCTCCTCTGCAAAATGAGTCTCTTGGTAGAACTGACCTCATAAGCCTGTTTTGATGATTAAATAAAATAGTACATGGAAAGCAGCTAACACGGGGGTTAGTCCACGTGCAAAAGTCACTGGATGCTAACTCTTAGCTCTGACTAGTTTTGTCTGCTTTAAATGGTACAGGGCCCCCTTCAGCTGTGTTTTCTCACGTAACTATTCTTATCAACAAGGGTGTGTGTGTGTGTAGGAGGAGGTCTGATCAGAAGCCAACTGAATCTTTACACTCAGGTAGGCTTTGCATAGCTACATGAAGGATGACCCTCAGCCCCCTCACTTCCATATTCTCTGGGAAAGGCTCCAGGGGAGGAAACCTGGGGGAGAGGAGGAGGTTGGGTGGTGGAAGAGATGATGAGGGGGCAAATGACGCTAAGCCACGTCAAAGCCCCAAGTTCCCAGCCCCTGGAGAACCAGGGCACTGCATGGAGTTCCTGCCGGCCCTGCATCATCAGTCCCTCGGGATAGCTCAGGGATTGGGGGGGGGGGGGTTAGGGTTGAGGGGTTGGGAGAGCTGTATTCTAAGTGACGCTGACCCACGGCCATGTGAGGTTCCAACAGTTCCAGTTCGGGAAGCGGTGGGCACCATGCCCGCCTGGGATGGTGATGTCACGGAGGAATCTCAGCCCTTGGAAAGCTGACAGACTCCTTTGCCAGCTACACTGTGCAAGTCAGAGTGGACTGGCCTCCAGAGAGAACCCTTTCCCTCCAGCCTGGAGCCCATTAAAAGCAGCAGCTCCTGGCCGTCAGAGTCAGTGCTGACAGTGAGGACAGGGTTAGAAGGTCTCCATCCCAGCGAATGGCCAGCTCTCTCCAGGCAGATGGACTAAGGCTTCTCCTATCAATAGGGCCACACAGCTCTGTCTGCTTGCCTGGACCCGAGGGTCCTCTGCTTCCTTTGCCGCCCAAGCAAATGGATGGAGCAGAATCCGCAGTGGAAGCTATTTTGTTTTGAATACAGAGTGTAACCTAACAGGCTGGATATTAATATTCCCTCTATGAGCTCTCTTTGGAGACACATCACTTTCTGGGGCATTAGGAAAATGCACGGAAGGAAGCCCTGGTCACCATAGAGGAAACACCATATAATGTGCCTGGATGTGAGTCTAAATTAGGAAATTAGACGCATGCTTTTCCAATTACATGGAATGGATTTGAGCATTTGGGGGTAAGAAAAAAAAGCACAGGCTTTGAAGCCAAACAAACCTGAGGTCAGATCCCAGCTAGCTAGTGACTAGCTAAGCAACCTGGGCAAGTTGTTTCATAACTGCATAAGGGAGCGAGGAAAGCCTGCCCTGAGGGCTCTGACTTGTATTTAATGTGCTTACATTTAAAGCTCCATAAGCAGAAAGTGCTCCACAGATGATGTGTTCACTCTCCGTCTCTCTGGGATCAGATAGCACACCCTTTCATGCCTACCTGTGAAGGTTGCTTCTCTAATTGTGTTTTGCTTTTTAAGTGGAAGGTGCGATTCGGTTCCCAAGGAAGGACACCTGCTCAAACAGTTCTGCTGGGGGGTGAGGCATCCTTTGCTCATGTCTTCGATGGGGTGGTTTGAGGCTGCAGTATGTTTAGTGCTGTGGGGAAATGTGTTTGTGCCCAAGCACAGGCCAGAGGAAACTCCATGACAGAGTGGCATCTGCTTCAGGGAAGAGGCCTGCGCAGCGGCTTGAAATTATTCTTTAACCGAAGCATGTTTCCTGCCATACCACAGGGATATAGCTGCAGCTGCCCAGGGACGGCTTTGCTCTTACTCAGAAGTAATATTCTGCTCAGGCTTAGTCTCCTTCAGAACCTCAAGGCCATTAAGTACAGCAAGCTAAGTTCTCTGCCTGCAACGAAACAAAGATTGCTTTGGAATCCATTTTATAAACCAGAAGTGGGGCTTACTACCTGGCCTAGAAAATAATTATTAGGTAAGCAATGAGTGAAATCAAGAGGGGGAGGAGGATGTAAACCCACAAAAGACCAGCAACATATTCCTCGGAAAGTGGTCCAGATACCCCCTCTCTTCTTCTGTAGACATAGAAAAAGAGAGGGGGGATCTTGGGCCTGCGCCTCTGAGTAAGGAGCTCTATCCTCTCAGGATATTACATCAGCTAGTTTATCAGAAGCCTGGCTAAGAGGTTGCTTTCTGATTTTTTTTTTCTCCAGCCACATCTGTACAAGAGAATTCCTTATTTGACAGCATCATGGTACTTCCTTTATTTAAAAAAAGCATCTTAATTTTTCCATGACGGTAATACTGAAGTTACCTCAAGTCCCATCTTAAAATAATTGTTATACTGAGAGGTATTATTAGCATAAACTGGAAGGAAACAGGAGACAATTACTCCAATTCCCTCATTTCATAGGAGACAATTTGACGACCCAAGTTGAGTGCCTTCTTGAGGCAACACAATGACTGGGGTCAGGGCTGGATTGAGAACTCAGATTAGTATCTCCACATTGATGCTTTTGACATGTAATCATTTGGATGCAATTTGGTAGTAGAAAACTAAACAGGGATTTAAGTATAAGAGGAAAACACTAAACAGGCCCATTGTGGAAAATCATGACCTACAGAGTGTTATGAAGAAGGGAATTCAAAGATTGCGAATGTCCCAGGCCAAAGAAAATGTGACAAAGAAAAACTGAATGACTTGCTACATAGCTTATATTTGATGGAGTCAAAATTTAAACTCCTATCGTAGGTACTATAGTTAGTATCTTAATTTCTCCTAGTTAGAAATCAAACTGAAACAACTTCTAGCCAAGACAGCAGCCTAGGTAAACACGGTTCTCACCTCCTCCCACAACCAAACTAAAGCTAAACTACAGGACAACCATCACTAAAAACCATCTGAAATCTGACTAATGGAAGTCTTACAACTTCAGAATTTAAGAAGCCACACTGAGAATGATAGGAGGAGTGGATAACCAGGATTGATTAGTCCCACACTCATGTTTGTTGAATAAAAACCAGGAGGGATACCTTAGTGGTGGAAGTTCCTCCTAATGAGTGAAGGGTTCCAGTTCCACACCAGGCCCCCTGGCCATGGTCCCAGGACCAGGAAGAGAAGTCCCTATAACTTCTGGCTGTAACAACCAATGGGGATTGAGGCTGAGGAAGACTGAGACTACTGGAGTCCCAGACAGTTCCTTTTAAAGGGCCTGTGAACACTTACTTTGAATCACTCCCTCTGAGTTCCAGCATGGGAGCAGTAGCTTGAAAGTTAGGAACTAGAGACATATAGGGAAGAACTGAATTATTTGGCATCAGGCAAGATGGTTCCTGGCTACTGATTCTAAAATAATTAGACATGGAGAGAGTTGGCCAGAGTCAAACTTAAGAAAAAAAGTCATTAGCAAGAAGTGGGGTAGAAATGACCAAAACAAAGAAAAAAACAAAAAATGGGCAAAATATTCACATTTAAGGTCGATTTTATTTACCAAAAGCTTCGAGAAAATTGAGAAGGTGGCTAACAGCACAATAAGGAAAAACTTTCTTAGGAAGGTCTGCATGAATTAAAAGCAACAACCATGGAAACAAAATGTTTCTCTTCCAAAGCAGAGACCTGACATGGAAACTCATTGGCTATTATCAGCCTGAATGGAGCTCCTTTGTTTATCCCTGAACTAATGAATAGTCAATCACTAAGTCCCTAGGATCTGTTGGTTTGTGTGATTGGTCATGTTTGAATCACATGTCCACCTCTGGAGCAATGGGATGATGGACAACACCTTACTGAAATTATGGAAAGGGTGTTACAAGGAAAATGAAGATATGAAAGATGAGGGAATGGAAGCTAGGCAGGTAACAACAGAGCACATCCAGGCTCCTGTTCTCTCTAAAGTAGTCACTGCATAGAAATCCACACTTCTTTAATATTTCCAAATGAAACATTATAATTTAAAATAAGCATTTCTGTGAGGTTTATAGAAAACATACCTATTTCTCAGTGTTGGAAATTTCACACCAACAGGAATAATTCCGAAACATTGAAAATGTTAAAAACCTATAAGATATTTTTGCTTCACAAGTATATTTCTGAGAAAGTATGGATTAAATATTGTGAATCATAAAGACTTCAGTTTCAATTACTTGTTATGTTGCCTTATTATGGATTCAGGATTTCCTTTAGAGTGTGTTAAAATAAATAATTTCAGCCCTCACTGGTTTGTCTCAGTGGACAGAGCCTCAGCCTGCGAACAGAAGGGTCCTGGATTTGATTACGGTCAAGGGCACATGCCCCGGTTGAGGACTCAATCTCCAGTGTGGGGCCTGCAGGAGGCAACCAATCAATGATTCTCTCTCATCATAGATGCTTATATCTCTTTTCCCCTCTCCCTTCCTTTCTAAAATCAATAAAAATATATTTTATAAATAAATAAATAAATAAATAAATAAATAAATAAATAAATAAATAAATAAACAAGTAAGTAAATAAACAAGTAAGTAAATAATTTCAGTCATAAAAACTGTAATTTTTGTGAAACATCAGCTCTGGGCTCATTGATTCAAGAACAGAGAAAAAAAATCACACTGGTTGGGGTAACTAACTGGCCAACCAGCAGGGTTCTTGAAATCTTTTTGTCCCCTTGTAAGAAGTTACCTTAAAAAGTAAATATGTACATTGGGTCCATTCAAAGGTTTGAGTCTGGTTCTTTTCCCTTGCACTTTTCACATTCATTTCAGGAAATTTTTATGCATAAATAACTTATTAATTTGGAACCTCTTCCTTTACATGTGGAAAATGTATTGCATTTAAAGATGAAGATGGATGCTCACAATAAAAATAATGCATGTAAAAGCTAAATGAACATTATTGGATAAATGCATTGTTGGAAGAAATTAAGATGATGATGTCATTGACTCGACTTCCCTTCTTTGACTTGATCATACACCTTCAGAGACAGGTGAACATGCCATCCTTCATAGCTTACATTTCCTTTGTAGATTTGACTGGTTTTAATTTGTTGGCTTGATATAATATACAGCATTTGAGTTGAAAGGGGCATGAACAACTAAAAGGACATCTCTCTTTTTTAAGGGACCTTTGTTCTTAAATACAGGAAGTTGTAAAATCTTCAATAGCAAATTTTATTAATTCTTAGGCAATACTATAAGTGATGCTATTCTATTGAGTCAATGCCTTGAACATGAATCAGGAAATTAACTTTCGTAGCAAACTGTCAATCTTTACTCCTAAATCATGGAACGTAATGATTTTTTTTTTCCTTTGGCTTTGAAGTTGAATTATTTATTCTCTTTGCTCAGTTGTGTCAGTAAGAAAGATTTTTCTTCTCAGCTGAGCTTTATGTGGTTTTCTTTAGGTAATTAACATCTCTCTCCCTCCCCCACCATGCCATTACTTTGTTATTATTCTCATTCATCAAGTTCTAAATATTTCTTTAAAATTTTGAGGGGCTTGACAGGTTAAATTGCATCCTATTATTGAGGATATTAAATAACACATTCTGAAAATCCTTCCTCACCTCAGACTTTCTGTTGTATTTTCGGTAAAATGTCATTCCATTTGCATCTTTATTTCTAAAGCCTACTACATGTTTTCAGACCAGAAATATAGTTTAGGAAAGAATGAAAGAATGAATTTCTTAGAAGCATTGCATAGCAGCCACTGTCAATAGGCACATGAACTTAAATATATACAAATGTTTGGACAAGAATACTCATTGCTTCCTTATTTGTATTGGCTAAAAAATAAAAATTCAAACACCTAAATTTCCAAATAGATGAAAACTTAAATAAACCAGGGTACAAGGTAATGCTATGTAACATTTGAAAAGGATGAAGTAAATCTACTGGATTATCTGGACTCACTTGAAAGAAGTTCATGATGTATTTGTAGGAATAAAAAAAGCAATTGGATAATAGTTAATATAGTAGAATCATTTTTTTTTGTAAAATATATGTTTTTATATGTAAGTCTTATTCTAGAGTCCCTAGCAGCTGCCAGCTGCTGGCCGAGTATACTCTCCCTTCTCCTGGCTGCCTGCTGCTGCTGCTGGCCGAGGCCTCCCTCCCCCATACATATAGGATATATATGAATGCATGCAAACTGTTAACTATAGTTATCCCTGAGCATTGGGAATTGTGGGCAATGAGTTGGAGATGAGGAGCATTGCTGTTACTTTGACATATCCCTGCATTTTTTCCATAATAATCCTATGTAATAAAGAGCTAATACGCTAATTAGACTGCAGAGCAGAACAACCATCTAGACTACCTTCTGGACAAAGCCAGGACTGCGAGGGCTGAGCCCCTTGCAAAAATTTTGTGCATCTGGCCTCTAGTTCTATATAATAAAAATGTAATATGCTAAGAGTCTAACCATTGATTCAACCATTCATTTAACTATTTCACCAGTTGCTATGATGCTCACTGACCTCCAGGGGGTAGACGCTCCAACTGGTAGGTTAACTTTAACTCTTTTAAAAGCCTGCAATTTAAAGTAGACTGAAAAAAAAATACACACAATGAGTAAATACTCAACACGGTGAATTCTGGTGCTGTAGCATCTGTCTGGGCAACTTTTTGTGGGTAGCTAGAGAGAAAGGAATGAATGAGAACAGATGAAAAGCTCAATTCAGACCCCACCTGGAGAGATGGTCTGTGAAGTTGATTTGTAGATATCACTACAGTGACACCTTTGTTTGAAGAGCTGAGTCATCTCAACTTGAGCTAAACTAATGACAATTGCCAGGAAGCAAAATCTCAATGGATTGAGAAAATGCTCTGGAGAAGGGCATTTTGTAGTTTATTTCATAGATTAGAATCAAAGAGGGAGTTATAAGGAGGATTACATGAAACCCACTGTGGTAGATTGGGGGGCTGCAGAAAGCAAAGTGGGGAATTCTCTGGGATTGGATAAAAAGTGAAACAGAGAATCATATATTTTTTTTACTTGGATGAGTACAGGATAGATCATAATTCAATTCACAGCACACAGTGATTGTGTTAGGGAAGAAGTAAAATGAGGGATCTGTGGTCTCTGCTCTTGCATTTGGATGAGCCCTGTGGGGTCCAGGAGAGGAGATTATGCTGATATTCTAAGATCTGTTATCTTAGATGCAGAAAGACAATAGGAAGACTTGGTTAAGGTAAAGAGTGACCTTTGTCGAGGAAGCTACAGTCATAGGACATGATTATCCTCATGCCTCGCTTTTAATTTGGAAGTTTTATGTTCAGTCCCTCCTATGTGGTTTCTTTCCATCTGAGTTTTTAAAGCCTGCCATGCAGACCTCCCCTGAGCTGTCAGGTTTAATATGTGGCCCTTTTGTTTGCCCATAAATCTAATCCTTGTCATAGCTGGAACTATCATTCATTGGGCATTGACTAGAAACCAGGCACTGGGTTGGGCATTTTACATAAACATATGACTCAATACAACCCACTGGAGTAATTCTTATTTGTATATAAAGAGATTGGAGCCAATAATGCTTAGGTGATTTGTTCAAGGTCACATTGGCTAAGAACCCTCTTGCATGTTTTGGAGGAAAATTGTCTTCTCTTAGAATTCAGTCTTAGGGAAAACAAGCTAAGAGACCATAAAAAGACAGCCTCATCATATAAGTACAATCTTCCAAAACTTCCTTTCTCCAACGTGTTAAACTAATTCATATATAGGAGAACTCGGCGACTTTCTGAAACCATCCATTGATTTCCTGGTGTGGGGAGATTTACAGAGGCAATTTGTAGGCCTCAGATGCCGTTGAAACACTCACTGACTTGTCATGTAGAGGAAGAAAGTTTGTGAAAGGAAGGCCAACTACTGTCATTATTTGGCCTCATTTGTGAAATGGATGGTTGTGTTCCTGGCACTGAGAAAGATGCCCCAAAGCCACTTGAAAGATGAAAGGGCTTATCTTGAAACAAGGTTTTCTGGAAGATCACAAACCAATCATTTAAAATGTTACTTCAGGAAAAAAAAGAGAGAGAGAGAGAGAGAGAGAGAGAGAGAGAGAGCAAAGAACTATCAGAATTTTCCAACTGACGTCTAATTAGGATTTTAACAGCAGGTAGGGAAATTTCCCTTCTCCATCCAGCCTTTAGAAGGGGTTCTTTATAGGAAGGGGTCCAAGTTTTCTATGTCTTGGTTAGGGATTTGTTACATTTAGTGGTTGGGGTATTTTTAGCTTGTCCAATGTTGATATCTAAGTGTTCTGCTGGATTCTACAGTCAAAATGCTTGTTGGCAAGCTCTAGGCTGATTTTAATATAAATAGCTGGTTTGTCCTATTTCAGGTGCTTATTAAAATGTCATTCAGCTGAATCAAAAAAAGAACATAGTACACTATTATTCTGCCTCAAAGCTCATCCATATCAAAGTTGGAAATCTTTCTTTGCTTCATCACACTGAAGCAGCTGTTGTTGGTTGGTGCATGGACTGGATATAGGAGTAACTGCTGCCCTCTGAATACATGTGAAAGAAAGAACTGCTGCCTTCTCTCTGCTGACATCACCAACTAATTCTGGAACTGATAAGGATGGATTCCCCAGTGCTATCAGCTACTGTATACTAGTAATGTGTCATGAAATAAAATAATTATATTGAAATGTTGCTATTTCACACAGTACTTTCACAAATATTTAGATTCCACATAACCTTGAAAGTTGAGTATAAACTCTCCTAAAATTAATTAAATAAATAAATAAATAAATAAATAAATAAATAAATACAGACTGCAAAATGTATGTATCACTGTTAGCAGTGAGATTTTCTCCTCTCCAATGAATTTGGGGGTAATCCCTGAGGTGTTGCTATCACACAAAAGGGTTAAATTGTTTTAGAACAAGTCTGAAAGGATTTATTTTTCTCAACACTTTGCCTCATCTCTGGTAGCTGCCACAACATGCCTCATTTGGGTAGCACAGCCCCGGAGACATCCTTCTGGCATGGAATAAGTCACAAAAATAGGGAATCTCCCTTCCTCACTCTCAGTAGTTATTACCATGAAGAAATACAATTAAGGATTCATACTCTTGAAAATATTAACACTTCCTATTGTTTGGTTCTGAATTAATAGTAAGCAAAGGGAAAAGAAGCTTATATGTATGAAGACTTTGCTGTGTCACTTAAAGAGTTTTTCCAATACTTTAGGTTAATTTGCATATGAATTTTTCTTTATTTTTTAGAATTGACAACTACTTCACTTGTCCACTTATTAAATTCATATTCCAAGGAAGTTGGCTCAAGTCTTGTCTTTAATCATCCTCTCAAACCCTCTAAATTCTAGAGTAAGAATCTCTCTCTTTTTTTTAAACGCATTGGGGCATTGGGCTAATTTCTGGAATGATAGAGCTGGGATGTCCACTCTTCTATAAAAGAAATGAAGACTCTGGAAATTAACTAAAGGCTTGCAACCGTCTGGGACATGTTCATTCAAGACAGATTGCTGAATTTTGGCAAGAACAGTATGATTTGTGGCATTTTAAAACTTGCCATAATTCTACTCTCCTTTTTAGCTCTGGAAGCCTTGAAAGCTAGCAGCTTTGCACTATAACAACTATGAAAGCCACCAGCCTGCCAGCCTTGTCGGGGAGGATGATGAGAGAGAAAGAATGAGTTTGGAATCTCCTAAAACAGTTCACAGAGAATTTCCACTATGTGGCCTTTTTGGAGGCTTGCGAAAAACTCCATCATCAAGGTCTGTTTTTATTTGACTTGATTCAGAACTCTGTATGAATAGCATTATATCTAGGGTATTTGTTGGAACTAATCAGTGATAATTGTTTAATGTTATAGCTGCCTGATGAACCATTAATATTTGGGGTTGACCGAACACTTGAAAGGAAAAATTGAGGAATGGGAAGCCCAAAGAGGGCTTTGAAAGTCACTGACATATTCCTGAGAATTGAGAAAGTCACAGAAATTCTATGTAGAAAATTTTAAGGAATTTTTGTTTTTCACAGTTTTATTCACTTGTGATCAACTATGGTTGGAAAATATTAAATGGAAAATTTCAGAAATA
>PVJN01010567.1:0-56940 GCA_004026805.1 Lasiurus borealis | reverse complement strand
AGGAGGAGGAGGAGGAAGTGGAGGAAGAGGAGGAGGAGGGGGAGGAGGAGGGGAAAAGGGAAGGAAAAAAGTAAGAGAGAAAAGAAAGATAATAAGAAAGGAAACTGGAAAAAATTAAATATGTGAGGAGAAAACTCCAATAGAACAGCCACTAATCCCAACAAATGCTGGCAACAAGTACCTGGAGATTAATACAAACTATGAATAACAACTAATATCAAGGGAGGCAAGGGGAAACAGAGGTAAAAAAAGACAAAAATAAAACAAACAAAAAGCAAAATAAAACAAGTAGAATAAGCAAAAACAATCTCAATCAAAAAAAGTATAAAAAATTGATATAATCACCTTTTGGGGAAACAACAACAAAAGGAAATAGAGAAAAACAATTTTTTGGACAGTGAAGACAGAGAAGAGAGAGGTTTGTATGGAGTTGGAGTAGGGGATTAGAAATTAGATATATAAGTGGGATGAAATTTTAACCAGGTAAAAAGAATATGGAGAATCTGAAGTTGGAAAAGGGAAAGAGAAACAAGACAACAAAATGAGGAAAGTTAGGAAGAGAGTATTGACATAAAGGTAGCATTGAGATAGAGTAAAATTATGCTAAAGGAAAGATGAAAATAGAATGTGGAACTCTAATTCCAAAGTAAAATAAAGAGAAAATAAAATGACACTTCTTTTTTTCAAAAACGTAAAATATTAGTAGTAACAATACTAGTTGAAAATAAAAATGTAATAATTTAAAAAGTAAAATCAATTGACAAAAATAGAAAAAAATAGTTTTTTAATTAAAATATGCAAAAGATTAAAAATGAAAATAAAAGAATAGAATGGGCAGTAGTGGAGGTCATTCCCTTCCTCTAGTGTTCTTTTTGGCACTCCTGTTTCCCAGTCAGGAGGGTATTGCAGTTCCCTGCATCCCACTGCGAAGGTGTGTCTTAATCTCTTTAATCTTTTGTGATTATGCTAGAGTCAATTTGTGAGTCATCCACTGGCTGGCAATGTTTTGGAATTGACATCTGAGACTAAGCACAGGACCTCTCTAGCCTTTGCTTAGATCTTGCTTACTCTGTGGTACTCAATACCGGTTTGTGGGGGTGGGTTGCCCCAGAGCTGAATCTCGGATGGTTATTCTGTGCTCCAATCCCCAGGTTCCAGAAAAACACCTTTCCCCTGCAGTCTCTCAGGATGTTTCCAATTGCGTGATCCTATGTATTGGACTTAGCAATCAGAAGACTGGTCTGAAGAGGAAAGAGTGCAGTCTGTGCACGCCCCCTTTCCCACTCCTGTTCAAGCAGCCAGGACACTTTAATAACTCCCAAGTTGTCCTTCTGCCTCGGATCAAAATGGGTTGTTTTCTAGAGCTCCCCTCTGTTAATAGCTCTGAGGGCCCCCTTCCACATTCAGGGATCACGCCCTGCTCCACATCCACGGATTTCTCTAGGTGCAGCTTTCCCCCAGTCCAGTTCCCACAGTGTGCACATCTCTCTGTTCTGTGGGACAGGAAACCTCACCTTATTCCAGGTGAAATCTGACCTTTCAATGTGGTGTGTGGAGCTCCTCTGAATCTGAGTGCTTCTCCGATTGGACAGTGGTGTTCTGGGTCCCCCGGCTGTTCGGTGGGTGCTGCAGCTATTCAGGGCGCCATAGGCATCCACTTCCCCCTGCAAGATGGCATGGTCTCCACGTTCGTGCTGGTGGCTCCAGTAGACAAAAACCCTGTGGAAGTGGGGCTGCCTCTTCAGGAGAGCTCCGTCCAGCAGTCCTCCACCTTCTCCCAGTGCGACCCTCAGCTATTTTCTCTGGCTGCTCAGCGACAAAACTCTGGACACATCCATCTATTCTGCCACCATTTTTTCCCTGATCAAGCTCTTTCTTTGAAGCCAGCATTACCCTAATCTCCAAACCAGTTAAAGACAATATAAAGAAAGAGAATTACAGGCCAATATCCCTGATCAACATAGATGCTAAAATTCTTTAAATTCTACCAGATCGGATTTAGCATTACTTTAGAAAGACCATACACTATGACCAAATGGGATTTATCCTAAGGATTCAAGGAGAGTATAATATCCACAAATCAATAAACATGAAACATCACATAAAAAAATTGAGAGAAAAAAGCACATAATCCTATCAATTGGTGTAGAAAAGTGTTTGACAAAATCCCTCACCCTTTCTTGGTAAAAACTCTCAGCAAGGTGGGAATAGAGGGATCATACCTCAACAAAATAAAAATCCTTATACAGGTACCTCGAGATACGAGTTTAATTTGTTCTGTAACCTTGAGGCTTGGGAAACTATGAGACGCTCTAGTCGCTGGTGGGTCTTGTGCAGCCGGCCGATCCACTCCATTACTTGTATCTCAACTGTTGCCCATATTTCAAACCAAAAATCGCTCACTCGACGACTCGTATCTCAAAAATCTCATATGTTAGGGCACTCGTATCTCGAGGTACCACTGTATTACAAATCTATAGCGAACATCATACTTAATGGACAATAACTAAAACCATTTCTCCTAAGAACAGGAATAAGACAGGGATGCCCACTTTCACCACTCCTGTTCAACTAGAACTGGAAGTGCTAACCATAGCAATCAGACAAGAAGAAATAAAAAGCATCCAAATTAGAAAGAAGTAAAACTGTCATTATTTGCAGGTAACATGCTATCATACATAGAAAACCCTAAGGACTCCATTAAAAAAAAAAACTACTACACTTAATAAAATAATTCAACAATGTTAGTAGGATACAAAATTAACACCCACAAATTTATGTTTTTTTACACCAATAATGAACTCACAGAAAAAGAAATTAAAAATAAATCCCATTTATCATTGCAACAAAAAAAAATTAAGATACCTAGAAATAAACTTAACTAAGTAGCTAAAAGACAACTATTCAGAAAACTACAGGATGCTGAAAAAAGAGATAGATGGCATAAATAAATTAAAGAATATACCATGTTCATGGATTGGTAGAACCAACATCATTAAAATGCCTATACTACTCAAAGCAATCTATAGATAAAATGCAATCTCCATTAAGATACCAATGGCATATTTCACAGACTTAAAAAAATTCTCCAACAATTCATATGGAATAAAAATCACTCCTAATAGCTGCAGCAATCCTGACAAAGAAGAACGAAGTTGCAGAAATCACAATACCATATATCAAGCTATATTACAAAGCCACTATTCTCAAAACTGTCTGGTACTGGAACAAGAATAGACATATAGACCAATGGAACAAAATAGAGAACCCAGGAATAAACCCAATTCATTATGCTCAATTAATATTTGACAAAGGTGGCAAGAGCATACATTGGAGTCAAGACAGTCTTTTCCATAATAATGTTGGGAAAATCGGACAGATACATGCAAAAAAAAAAATGAAATTAAACCACCAACTTATACAATACACAGAATAAACTCAAAATGGATAGAAGACTTAAACTTAAAATGGGAAACCATAAAAAACTTAGAAGACTTCATCGGCAGCAGAATATCAGACATATCTAGTAGCCATATCCTTAAGTATACAGTCCTAGGACAATGGATGCTAGGGACAAAATAAACAGGTGGGACTACATCAAAATGAAAATCTTCTACACAGCAAAGGAAACCATAA
Source organism: Lasiurus borealis (assembly GCA_004026805.1). Lineage (NCBI taxonomy): Eukaryota > Metazoa > Chordata > Mammalia > Chiroptera > Vespertilionidae > Lasiurus > Lasiurus borealis. The sequence goes on along the minus strand of PVJN01010567.1, from coordinate 53,304 downwards.
AGAAAACAACAAAAGAGCCCACTTCATGGTAGAACATATTTGCCAATGTTATTTCCTATAAGGGTTTAATCTCCAAAATTATAGGGAATTCATACAATTTAACAAAAGGAAGATAAATAATCCAATCAATAAATGGGCAATGGACCTAAATAGATACTTTCCAAACGTGGACATAAAGAAGGCCAGGAGACATACAAAACCATGTGCAAAATCACTAATCATCCAAGAGATGCAAATCAAAACAATAATGAGGTACTATCTCACACCTGTCAGAATGGCTATCATCAACAAATCAACAAATGGCAAGTGCTGCAGAGGATGTGGAGATAAAGCAACTCTCATGCACTGCTAGTAGGAATGCAGACCGGTGCAGCAACTGTGGAAAATAGTATGGTGTTTCCACAAAAAATTAAAATATAGCTGACATTTTCCCACTTCTAGGAATATATCCCAAGAAATCAGAAACACCAATCAGAAAGGATAAATGCACCTTTATGTTCATAGCTGTACAATTTACAATAGCTAAAATTTGGAAACAGCCTAAGTGCCTATCAGCAGATGAGTGAATTAAAAAACTGTGGTACATCTACACAAAAAAGAAGGAACTTCTTTCTAAGGATTGCTGTAAAAAGAAGGAACTCTTACCATTTGCAACAGCATGGATGGATCTGGAAAGTATTGTGCTAATTGAAATAATCCAGTTGGAAAAGGATAAATATCACATGATTTCACTCATTTGTGTAACATAATGAACAACATAAACTGATTAATAAAAATAGATCCTGAGACATAGAAGCACTGAAAAGGCCATCAAACTCAGAGGGAAGGCAAGGGAGGGAGTGGTGGTACGATATCAACCAAAGGACTTTTATGCATGCATATAAACCTAACCAATGGAAACAGACCCAAGGGTGCTGAGGGCATATGCTTGGGAAGCAATGGAGGGAAAATGACACATATGTAATACTTTAATCAATAAAGCATAAAAAATAAAACAGATAGTAATCCCTTTGACATCTCCTCACATAAGGGGAACAAAAGAAAAAGTAAAAAAGAAAAAATAATAACAAATAATTCCCACTCTATACAGAGGCATACCTGAGAGACCTGCACATTGAACCATCTAAAGATGGAAAACTGTGATTAAATGGGGTGGTGAGAAGGGAGAATAGCTTGGATGGCCACAGATGCAGTCCTGCAGCTGGGAGCTCATGGCTTGGCCTGGAGAAATGAGGAATCTGTTGATATTGAGTTTTCTTCTTTCAACTGGGAGAAACAGAGAGCTACAGTGTGAGGTGCAGTCCAACATGAAAAAAGGAGTGAAGAGTGACTGAGTCAATTGATACCTGACAGAGCACAGGGGTCCTACCATAGAGTTGTCCACTTTTGGGCCGTGGACTTTCAGACAAAGAAAAGGAACCACGGATCCATGCTACCCTTAGGACTCATAAAACTTGCCTTCTGTTGGTTTTGGTTTCTGGTTTAGGAGCACATTATCTGTAAATTAAGAGCTAATACAGTAGAACCAGTTTCCCTCTGTGATTTATTCCCAGGTGTTGCATTTGGTGGGGATACCACTGATGTCTGGGTTTGCCATTATGCTGAGGGCAAAACAAACATCAACCCCAAGCACTATGGCAGTACTGTCTTACAAAAGCTCTGGAGGTCAAGTCTTGGAGATCACAGAGGTAAGAATCTTGTGATTCAGTGCCATCTACTGGAAAATGACATAAAGAAGACTTCAGAAAAAGCTGAGAGAGAAGGGCCATTAATACAGACATACATATATGCCTAGATAAAGATCAGCAAATACCAGAAATAACTACAGTAATGCGGATGCTCAGATGCTCAGAAAGAAAATGAAAAATTCCCAGAAAAAAAAAAAGCTGCAACACATGGAAATGTGTGATAAAAATGACAGATTTCAAGATTGAAGTTCTGAAAATACTAAGTGAGATGCAAAAAAAAAAAAAAAACAGACAATTCACTGCACTCAGAAAAAAAATTAATGAACAAAATGAGTAGTTTATCAAAGAAATTGAAACTTCAAAAAAGAACCAATCAGAAAACCTGGAAATGAAGTATGAAATTAAAGATATTAGGTGTGAACTACTGAGCATAGAAAAGGGAGCCAAACAGATGAAGGAAAGAATTAGTAATATTGAAGATGTGAATCTAAAAAGAAGAGAAGATACATGAACATACAGAAAAATGAAAAGCCTCTAAGGCAGTGGTTCTCAACCTTCCTAATGCCACGTCCCTTTAATGCAGTTCCTCGTGTTGTGGTGACCCCCAACCATAAAATTATTTTTGTTGCTACTAGCAATGAAAGGAAGTTTGAGAACCACTGCTCTAAGGGGACTATGTGACTCCATCAGAAAAAAAAAAAATTAGGATGACTAGTGGCCCAGCACACGAAATCATATACAGTAGGCTGCCAGCTGCTTCTGAGGGAGGTGGGAGCAAGTTGCTGGCACCCGTGGGATGCGGGAGTGAGTGCTTCCACCCACGGGAGCTGGGAGGGAGCCAAGAGGGAGCCACCACCACCGCCCATGGGAGCCAGATGGGAGGGACCGAGAGGAGTTCTATGCCTCTCCTGGTGACCAGTTGCACATGCAGCCCTGCCCACCTGTGCAAGACTGCTGTGCACACAACTTCCTGCTGATCAGTTGTTACACATGAGGGCATGATGACCATTTGCATATTAGTCTTTTATTATATAGATAAGTATACCAAAAGAAGAAGAGTGGGAGAAGAGGATGAAGAACTTATTCAAATAGTGGATTAAAATTTTCCAAACCAATGGAAATAAATAGATCCTCAAATCAAAGAAGCAAACAGAACACCTAGTTACCTCAATCTAATACATGCCCTTTTCAAGGCACATTGTATTAAAGCTATCAAGAATTCATGACAAAGAAAAAAATTCTCAAAGCAGGCAGGGAAATAATGAAATTACATACAAAGGGAAATACTCAGAATATTATCCAAATTCTCATCAGACACTCTACAAACTAGAGAGAGTGGAACCAAATACTCAAAAATCTTAAAAAGTGAAATTACAAATCACAAATAATATATCCAGCAAAATTATAATTTAAATATGAAGGAGAAATAAAGATGTTCCCAGACATACAGAATTTGAGGGATTTTATCACCAGAAAAACCTATTTTCTTTAATATCACTGTCAAAGGAAATACACAAGGGAGTTATTCTACCTGAAACAGAACATAAGGTCACAGCACTACAGATAAGATCACCAAAAAACTTAAAACATAAACAGAGATAATTTGTGACAATAAAAATATAAAAGTATGAACTGGCCAAAATGATGACTGTCAGATGCACTCAAAAGATAAAAAACACACACACTATTGTATATATACAATTTGATTTTTTATAAATCTAATAGTAACCACACACACAAACCTTCAAACCAGGACACATAGTTAAAAAAATAAAAACAAAAACAAAAAAACAAACAAACAAACAAACAAACAAAAAACAGGAAACAGGATAAAGAAGTATGGAATATCACCCAATAAAAACAATAAACAGAAACAGAAAGGAAAAGAACCAATGGAGGCACAGAGCTACCAGAAAACAAAAGATAAAATGGCTATAGGAAATCCTCATGCATCAATAATTACCCTAATTGTAAAAGGACTAAATTTCACCAATAAAGAGCCAAAGAGGAGCAGAGTGGACAAAGAAACAAACAAACAAACAACAAAAAAAAAACAGAAACCCAATCATATGCTGCCTATAAGAGACACATATAAGTTGCAAAGACAAAGGTAGATTCAAAGAAAAATGGTGGAAAACGTTTCTTCAAGCAAATAACATCCACAGAAAAGCAGGTGTAGCCATACTTAAGCTGACAAAATAGATTTTAAGGTAAAAAGATAACAATAGACAAGGATGGACAACTTATAATGATAAAGAATACACTACAACAAGAAAACAGCATATCTTAATATATATACACCCAACATGGGAGCACCAACATTTATAATGCAGCTACTCATACAACTAAAGTACAAACAGATCAAAACACAATCATAGCTGGGGATCTTAATACTCCATTGACAGTTCTAGATAGATCAACCAAACAGAAAATTAATTAAGAAATATTGGCTTTAAATGAAACACCAGACCAAATAGATATAAGTGACATTTATAGAGCCTTTCATCCAGGAATATTTGATTATACATTTTGCTCCATATGCACATGGAACATTATCTAAAATAGATCATTTGTTGGCTCATAAAACTAGCATCAACAAGTTCAAGAAGACTTAAATTATACCAAGCATATTATCTCACCACTATACCTTGAGATAAGAAATAAATTGCAAAAAAAGGAGTAAAGAAACCCACAAATTCATGGAGATAAAAAACATACTATTAAAAAAGGACTGGATCAAGTCAGAAATAAAAGATATATCAAAAGATACATATATACAAGTGAGAATGACAAGATGACATAGCAAAACTTCTGGAATGCAGTGAAATCAGTATTAAGAGGGAGGTTTATATCATTGCAGGCCTATATCAAGAAACAAGAGAAATCCCAAGTAAAAGAGCTAACACTATATATATCTTAAAGCACTAAAAAAAAACAAAAAAACAACAACAACAACAAAAGCAAACCAAAGTCAGAAGAGGAAAGAACATAACAAAAATTAGAAGATAGTTGAATGAAATAGAGAACAATATGACTCTACAAAAAAATTAATAAAACAAAGATCGGGTTATTTGAAAAGATTAATTAAATTTACAACACCCGTGGTTACATTCACTAAGGAAAAAGAGTGAAACAACAATAGAAACAAAATCAGAAAGGACAAAGGAGAAGTCACCAAAGACATTACATATATACAAAGTATCATACTGGAATATTATAAAAGAATACATGCCACCAGATTCAATCATCTGGAAGAAATGGATAAGTCCCTAAAATATATAACCGTCCTAATCTAAATAATGAAGAATTGGAAAATCTAAATAGACTGTTCAGTAGTGAGGAAATTGAAATACCCATCAAAAAAACTTTCAAAATATAACAGTCCAAGCCAAATGACTTCACTAGTAAATTCTATCAAATTTTCAAAGATATAAAACCTATCTCAACTTTTCCAAAAAAGCGAAGATTTTATATTATGAGGCCAATTGAACCCTGATTTTTTTCCTTTTTTATTTTTATTAATTTTTATACATATCTCCCCATTGCCCCCCCTCCCTCCCAGGCATATCCCAACCCGCCAGTGTCTATGTTCATTGGTTATGCTTATATGCATGCATACAAGTCCTTTGATTGATCTCTTATCTACCTCAACTAACTTTAATCTTCCTGCTGTAATTTCACAGTCTCTTTGAAGCTTTACTGTCTCTGTATCTATCTTTGTGTTCATCAGTTTATAATGTTCTTTATTATCCACAAATGAGTGAGATCATGTGATGCTTCTCCTCCATTGACTGGCTTATTTCACTAAGCATAAGGCTCTCCAGTTCCAACCAGGTTGCTGCAAATGCTAAGAATTCCTTCTTTTTAATGGTAGCATAGAATTCCATTGTGTAGATATATCACAGTTTTCTGATCCACTCATCTGCTGACGGGCACCTAGGCTGTTTCTAAATTGTAGCTATTGTAAATTGTACTGCTATGAACATAGGGGTGCATAAATCTTTTCTGATTGGTGTTTGTAATTTCTTAGGATAAATTCACTATGCTCAACTAATATTTGACAAAGGAGGCATGAACATTCAATGGAACCAAGATAGCCTCTTCAATAAATGGTATTGGGAAAATTGGACAGATACATGCAAAAAAATGAAAATGGACCACCAACTTACACCAAATACAAAAATAAACTCAAAATGGATACAGGACTTAAACATTAGAAGGAAAACCATAAAATACTAGAGGAATCCACAGGCAGCACAACTCAGATATATGCTGAAAGAACTTGTTCACTGATACTGCTCCAAAGGCAATGGAAGCTAAAGAAAAAATAAACAAATGAGACTATATCAAAATAAAAAGCTTTTGCACAGCAAAAGAAACCATCAACAAAACAACAAGAAAGATGACTGTATGGGAGAACATATTTGCAAATGTTATCACTGATAAAGGTTTAATCTGCAAAATCTACAGCCAACTTATACAACTCGATAAAAGGAAGATGAACGATCCAATAAAAAATGGGCAACGAACCTAAATAGAACCTTTTCGAAAGATGACAGAAGGAAGGCCAAGAGACACATGAAAACATGTTCAAAGTCATTAATCACCCGAGAGATGCAAATCAAAACCACAATGCGATACCATCTTACACCGGTCAGAATGGCAATCATCAGCAGATCAACAAACGACAGGTGTTGGCGAGGATGCAGAGAAAAAGGAACCCTTGTGCACTGTTGGTGGGAATGTAGACTGGTGCAGCCACTGTGGAGAACAGTATGGAGTTTCCTCAAAAAACTAAAAATGGATCTCCCATTTGACCCTGTAATCCCACTCTTAGGAATTTATCCTAAGAAATTACAAACACCAATCTGAACTCTGATATTAAAAGCTGGAAAGGATAACACACAAACAAGAACACTACAGATCAATATCTCTGATGAATACAGATACAAAAATCCTAAACAAAATACCAGCAAATTAAATACAACAGTACTTAGAAAACATCCTCACAATCAAGTTGGGTTCAATCCAGGGTTCCATGGATTGTTCAACATGTGAAAATCAATCAATGTAATACACCAAATTAATAAAAAGAAAGATATAAATCATATAATCTTATCAACAGATACAGAAAAATAATTTTATAATATATAACATCCAGTCGAAACCAGTTTGGCTCAGTGGATAGAGCGTTGGCCTGTGAACTGAAGGGTCCCAGGTTAGATTCTGTACCTTGGTTGCCGGCACATCCCCAATAGGAGGCAGGCAAGAGGCAGCTGATCGATGTTTCTCTGTCATTGATATTTATAACTCTCTATATAAAATCTTTCTCTCTGTATAAAATCAATAAAGTATATATGTATATATATATATATATATATATATATATATATATACACATCCATTTATGGTTAAAACACTGAATAAAATGGGAATAGAAGGGAAGTACCTCAACATAATAAAGACCATCTATATATCCTATGTAATAAAAGAGTGGTATGCAAATTAACCATCACTTCGTTATACCCACAAGTCATGCCCACCAGCCAGTCAGGAGCAAATATGCAAATTAACCCAACCAAGATGATTGTGGCCACAGAGCAAACAGGAGGGTTTCCCCATCAATGAAGTAAGCCAATCTTTCCACATACCCTGGCCAGCCCAGGCCTCCATTCAAGACTACAAAGTTTCAATTATAGAAGATAAATAAATCCCAACAAAAATGGCAGCAGCCACAGAGCTGGAGAGAGCAGGAGGCTTGAGTTGTCCTCAGTGATGGAGGAAGCCAAGTTTCTGCCTTGGTCTTCACTCAAGGCTACAAAGTTTCAATTATAGAAAATAAATAAACCAATCCCAGATACCAGGGCCTCTGCTTGGGTTGTCAGGGGGCATGACTGGCCTGCAAACCACTAGAGGCCTCTTGCCCAGGCTGCGCCATGCCCCAAGGAAACCCCCACACTGATCCAGGACACCCTTCAGGGCAAACAAGCTGGCCCCCACCCCGTATACCAGGCCTCTATCCTATCTAATAAAATAATAATATGCAATTAACCATCACTCCTACACACAAGATGGTTACCCCCATATGGTCACAGATGGCTGCCCACATGTGGACACAAGATGGCCACCATAAGATGGCCAGCAGGGGAAGGCAGTTGGGAGGGATCAGGCCTGCAGTGTAGGGCAGTTGTGGGCAATGAGTTCAGCAGGGGAGGGCAGTTGGGAGGGAATAGGCCTGAAAGGGAAGGCAGTTGGGGACAATCAAGCCTGCAGGGGAGGACAGTTAGGGGTGACCAGGCTGACAGAGAAGGGAAGTTGGAGATGACTGGGCCTGCAGGGAAGGGCAGTTGTGGGGGACCAGGCCTGCAGGAGAGGGCAATTAGGGATGACCAGACCTGCAGGGGAGGGCAGTTAGGAGCCAACAGGCTGGCAGGGGAGCAGTTAGGCATCAATCAGGCTGTGAGGGGAGTGGTTAGGAGGTGATTAGGGTGGCAGGCAGAAGTGGTTAGGGGCAATCAGGAAGGCAGGCAGGTGAGCAGTTGGGAGCCAGCAGTTCTGGATTGTGAGAGGGATGTCCAACTGCCTGTTTAAACCCCATCTCAGTTGGACATCTCTCAAGAGGTCCCAGATTGGAGAAGGTGCAGGCTGGGCTGAGGGACACACACCCCCATGCACAAGTTTCATGCACTGGGCCTCTAGTGTATATATAAAAGGCTAATATGCAGAATATCTCCTTGGGAGTTTAACTGGGAGAGTAGAGTTTGATTGATCACTATGATGTGCACTGACCACCAGAGCGTGATGTGGAATGAAGGAAGGTCCCGGCTGGTAGCTGGAAGGAAGGCCCTGAACAGCAGTCATCGGAAGGCTCAGATAGGCCCTGATCACCAGCCAGGCCTTGGTGCACTGGGCCTCTAGTATATGGTAAACCCTAGCCATATCATACTCACTGGTGAAAAACTGAAAGATTTTCCTCTAAGATCAGGAACAAAACAATGATATCCACTCTCACCACTCTTGTTCAACTTTGTGTTTGAAGTCGTAGCTACAGCAGTAAGGCAAGAGAAAGAAATAAAAGACATCTAAATAGGGAAAGAGGAAGTAAAACTGCCACTTTTTGTGGACAACATTATTCTGTATATAGAAACCCTAAAGACTCCACCAAAAAACTATTAGAATCAATAAACAGAGTAAAATTGAGGATACAAAAATCATTGTGCAAAAATTCATTGCCTTCTGTATACTAACAATAAAACTTCAGAAAAGGAAATGGAAAAATAGTTCCTTTTGCGATTGCAATCAAAAGTATAAAATACATAGTAATGAACCATTTAATAAATGGATAGCCACATGCAAAAGAACGAAACTGGATTACAGTTTGTCCCCATGTACAAAAATCAATTCAAAATGGATCTTAGACATAGGACCCGAAACAACAAATTGCACAGAAGATAACATGGGTACCAAACTTAATGACCTTGGTTGTAGAGAGCATTTTATGAACTTGATCACAAAGGCAAGGGAAATAAAGGCAAAAATAAATGAATAGGACTATATCAAACTAAAAAGATTTTGCACAGCAGAAGAAACTGACAAAAGAACAGAGAGGCAGCCAACCAAGTGGGAGATGATATTTGCAAACAGTTGCTCCAATAAAGGTTTAATTTCTAGTATATAGATAGATATAGATGATTAGATGATAGACATAGATGATATAAAATATAGATAGATATAAAATATAGATAGATATAATAGATATAGATATAGATATAGATATAGATATAGATATAGATATAGATATAGATATAGATATAGATATAGAGATATAGATATATAGATATAGATATAGATATAGATATAGATATAGATATAGATATAGATATATAGATATAGACACAGACACAGACAGACACAGACACAGACAGACACATAGACATAGACATAGACATAGACATAGACATAGACATAGACATAGAACTTATAAAATTCAACACCAAACAAGCCCATCAAAAAATGGGCAAGGACCTTAACAAACACCTCTCCCAAGAAGACGCACAAAAAGCCAATAGATAAGTGAAAAGATGTTCAACCTCACTAGCAGTTAGGGAAATTCAAACCAAAACTACAATGAGATAGCCTCACACCTGTTAGAGTGGCTGTTATCAACAAGCCAAGTAATAACTAGTTTTAGAGAACTTATGGAGAAAAAGGAACTCTCATTCACTGCTGATGAGAATGTGCACTGGGACAACCATTATAAAAAATAGTCTGGTGATTCCTCGAAAAAATTAAGAATAGAGCTACCACAGTATCCAGAAATTCTTCTCCTGGGTATATACCCCCCAAAAAAGTTGACAACATGTATTCACAATGATACAGGCACCCCTATGTTCATTGCAGTATTATTTATGATGGCCAAGATATAGAAACAACCAAAGTGTCCTGTGATAAAGGACTGGATAAAGGAGATGTGGTACATATACAGGATGAAATACTACTCAGCCATAAAAAAGGAAGAACCAAAACCGGTTTGGCTCAGTGGATAGAGCGTCAGCCTGTGGACTGAAAGGTCTCAGATTCTATTCCAGTCAAGGGCATGTACCTTGGTTGCAGGCACATCTCCAGTGTTGGGTGTGTAGGAGACAGCTGATCGATATCTCTTTCTCTCTCATGAATATTTCTGACTATCTCTCTCCCTTCCTCTTGGTAAAAAATCAATTATATATATGATGAAATACTGCCATTTGCAATAATATGGATGGACCTTGAGAATATTATGATAAGTGAAATAAGTTAATCAGAAAAAGATAAGAATGATATGATTTCACTCATATGTGGAATGTAAAACTAAACCCCGTGAATACAGACAGAAGTGTAGTGGTTGCAAGAGGGGAGAGGGTATGGGTGAAGGGGGACTAATATATGGTGATGGGAGAAAATTTTACTTTGGGTGGTGAACTCAGAGTGCAATATAAAGATCTTGTAACTTAAAAACCCACATCTGAAAACTATGTGATCATATTAACCAATATTACCTCAATAAATTTAACAAAAAAAGAAAATAAATAAGCAATATGGTGCTGGTATAAAAACAGACATATAGATTAATGGAACATAATAGAAATTCCAGAAATAAACCTACACCTATATGTTTAGTTAATATTTAACAAAGGAAGCAAGAATCTGCAATGGGGTAAAGAGAATCTATTCAATAAATATAAGAAAAACTGGGTAATAAATGTAGAAAAATATAAAACTAGACCATCTTATTACAACTTATACAAGAATAAAAAGAAAATACATTAAAGGTGTAAATGTAAAACATAAAACTGTAACACTCCTGGAAAAAATGTTGGACAGTAAAATCTGGACCTTTATTTCATTTTTCACATCTGTTATATCTCTTTTGCCAAGGGAAATTAGAAAAAAATAAACAAAATAGACTATACAAAACTAAAACGTTTTTACGCAGAAAAGGGAACCAACAACAAAATTAAAATAAACTGAATGAGGGAACTTAATCTCAGATGACATATCTGATAAGGGGTTAATTTTAAAGATTTATAAAAAGCTCATACAACTGAACACTGAAAAAACAAATTTAAAAACGGGCCAAGATATGAATATACATTTTTTACAACATATTTTTATTGATTTTAGCTAGAAGAAGGGAGAGGAAGAGAGAGATAGAAACATGAATGATAAGAGAATCAGTGATCAGCTACCTCCTCCATGCCCCACACTGGGATCTAGCCCACAACCTCCTTGTTCATAGGTCAATGATTAAACACTTAGCCACACTGGCCAGACTGAATGTGTACTTCTTAACAGAAAAATACAAATGGCCAATGGACATATGAGTAAATTCTCAGCCTCACTAATAATCAGAGAAATGCAAATTAAAAGCACAATGTGATATCACCTCACAACTGTCACAATGGCTACTATCAATAAAATAGCAAGGAAGTGAAGAAAAAGGAAACCTCATTCATTATTAGTGGGATTGCAAATTGGTGCAGCTCCTATAAAAAAGTTTGAAGTTTCCTCAAAAAATTAAAAATAGAGCTACCTTCTGACCCAGAGTGGGAATCCTAATCAAAATATGCTAGATGTTCAAGGCCAGTTTGAGTGTGGCAGCCCTGTCCAGAGTATGCTAGATGCTTAAAATCAATTTGTCATTTGAAGCTACAAAAGCAAGGACACAGTGATTGTACTGTATGTACTGAGATGTTCCATTCTGTAACTCAAGTATTGATGTTCCTATTTGGCAAGGAGCCTCTTTTGTCTAAGTTGGTATAGAGATGTATTGTTGACCAGCTTGTGTACAGCTGCTTGGTTGGGCTGCTGTGTGTGCAAGGGCTCCTATGTTTGCTGGATTACTTTGTAAACTACTTTGAAGAACTGTTTTGTCTGATGGTTCCTTGTTAGCAATGGCTACTTGGGCTGCAATAAAGACTCTCTTATATGTTCATGACTGCTCATATCTACTCTAACACCCGGTGTTCATGAAGGTCCAGCTCCTGGCAGAGGATCTGTGCTTCCACACCCAGAAATTCCACTTCTGGGGATACATCTGAAAAAAAAATTGAAAACAACTAAAATATAGATGCACCACTATGTTCACTGCAGTAATTATTTACTATAGCCAAAACATGGAAGCAACCCAAGTTCCCATCAATACATGAGTGAGTGGAAAAAGAAATGATACGTCCTATATAATAAAGAAGGAATGTGCAAATTGACCATCACTCCATTACAAAGATGGCTGCACCCACAGCTGAGGCCAAGTTCCTATAAGGAGCCTTAATAAGCAATCAGCAGGGACCTGAGGCTACACCCTCCCCTGCCCTGTGGGGCTTGACAGGGGACCTCAGGCCAAGCCCCCCACCTGGCATCAGGCTGGGAAACCTCAGGCCTTAGCCCCCACCCCAGTACCAGGCCAGGGGACCTAAGGCCACACCTCCCACCTGGCAGGGCTTTATGAGGGACCTCAAGGTGCACTTCCTGTCCTGGTGCTGGGCTAGGGGACCTCAGGCTGCTCCTCCAAGCCAGTGCCAGGCCAGAAGACACCCCCTGCCCCAATCTGGGCTGGAATACCTCAGGCTATGCCCCCCATTCTGGCGCTGGGCCAGGGGACCTGAGGCTACACCTCCTGCCCAGCAGCGCTTGACAAGGGTGGGACTGGCTGGGTCTGGATCTAGCCCAATGGAGAGGGCCGGCCGGGTCTGGGTCTCATGGAATTTTGAGGTACATGTGGGTGGGTGGAGACTTGACTCTTGGTCCCATGGTGAGACCCAGACTCTGACAGGAGGAAGGTTTTCATATACATTTTACTAATTTTCTTTCATCTCTGACACTTCTATTAAAGAGAAAACACAAATAACAATATTAAATTATTTTATCTAATTAATCCCCTTTTAATGTACATGAATTTTGTGCACTGGGTCACTAGTGTATATGTGTGTGTGTGTATTTATTATTATTATTATTATTATTATTATTATTATTATTATTATAGAATATTACTCAACCATAAAAGAGAATGAAGTCTTATCTTTTGTGACAACATTGATGAACCTAGAGAGTATTATGCTAAGTGATATAAGTGATATACAGAGAAAAAAAATCATATGATTTTACTTTTATGTGGAATCTCAAGAACAAAATAAACAAAACAAAACAGAAACTGACTCATTGATACAGAAAGCAGACTGATGGATACCACTTGGGAGCTAGTGAAAATGCAAAAAAATTAGGAAGTATAAGTTGGTAGTTACAAAATAGTCATGGGAATGTAAAGTACAGCATAGCAAATATAGCCAATACTATTGTAATCATTATATATGTGCCAGGTGGGTCCTAGGTTTATTAGGGGTTTCATTTCATAAATTATGTACTTGTCTAACCACTATATTGTCTACTGGAAAATAACATAAAATAATATTGAATGTCAACTATAATTGAAATATGAAATAAAATTTAAAAATATAAAAGAAACCTCAGTTATGCTAGAAGTACAGATGTACCACATAATTCACCATTTAATCTACTTTTATAATACCACTGCTCCAGATCTCAACCATACACCACCCCCCTAATTTTGTCAGTCCTGTGGCCAAGCCTAAGCCAATTACTATTTTTTTTAGGCTTCTATGTTCCTTCTTATTGGTTTCTACCTAAAGATGGTACCTCACTATATAATGTTTTTGCCTTGTTCTTTTGCACCTGAGCCCCTACCACATCAAGAAACTACAGTTATTCTTGGCTGGTGTGACTTAGTTGGTCGGAGCACCATCCCATCCACCAAAAGGTGGCGGTTTCAATTCTTTTTCTTTTTCTTTTTTTTTTTTTTGCATGTAGGCAGCCAAAGGCAAAGGAAATGATGTGTCACCTTCTCCCTTGAAAACCTGAGGCATGCCAGATTTTATTCCAAGTTGCTACTTTCCTGAGGTTTCAATTCTTAATCAGGGCACATACCCAGGTTTCTTGTTTGGACCCTGATCAGGGAACATGTAAGAAAAAGCTGATTGATATTCCTCTCTCATTGCTCTCTCTCTCTCTCTCTCTCTCTCTCTCTCTCTGAAATCAATAAAAGAAGAAACTACAGTTTTACTGAACAAGACTTTTATATATAATACTAGTGGTCTGGTGCATGAAATTCGTGCATGGATGGAGTAGTTCCCTCAGCCTAGACTGCACCCTCTCTAATCGGGGATCCCTTGGGGGAGGTCCGACTGCCAGTTTAGGCCCGATCCCAACCAGGCTTAAACTGGCAGTCATACATCCCTCTCACAATCTGGGACTGCTGGCTCCTAACCACTTATCTGCCTGCCTGCCTAATCAGCCCTAACTGCCCTCCCCTGCCAGTCTGGTTGCCCTCAACTGCCCTCCTCTGCCATCCTGGTTGCCCCAACTGTCTTTCTCTGCCGGTCAATTTGGTTCTAAATGGTCAGTTTCTATGCCAGTCAATGTCAAAAGCTCCACCTCTAGGGAGCTACTGGATCCTCACAGTTGACCCAGATTTGTTTCTGATTGGCCAGTTTCTATGCCAGTCAGCATCTCTGGGCCTATCAATAGGGCCTGATCAGAAAGGCAGGGCTGGGCAGCAGCCCTGGTGGAGGCTCTAAGAGAAATGGAGGCAGGACTGCTGACCAAGCTTGGAGGGAAACAGAGAGGCAAGTGCTGGTCAAAAGCTGCCACAGAAGCTACAGATCAGCCTCTGCTTCTCTCTTCCCATCTCTTTCCAGGCCAGATTCAAAGCCCCCTCAGCAGTCACTGCTGGGTCACTAGGCCTGCAGCCTCAGTAGTCAGTCCTGGGTCACCATGGCAACCTAGCCTCCTGACTGCAGAACTGACTTCCAGATTAGTGTTCTGATTGGCCTGTTTTTATGCCAGTCAGCATCTCTGGGCCTATAAATGGGACCTGAGCAGAAAGGCAGAGTTGATCATCCCCAGTGGAGGTCTGGAGAAAAAGGGAGGCAAGGCTGCTGGCCAGGCTCTGAGGGAAAGAGAGAGGCAAGCGCTGGTCAATAGCTGCCTCAGATGCTACAGATAAGCCCTTGCCTCTTTCTTCAGGTCTCTTTCTGGGCCTGATTCAAAGACTCTTCAGCAGTCGCTGCTGGGTCATCCCTCCTGCAGCCACCATGGCAACCCAGCACTGACTTCTGGTTGGTCAGCATTTGGACCTGATTGGTCATTACACCCTGGCTCTTTATTATAGAGATGTTGTTATGTCTATCAAAATCATTGATGTGATAAATAAATTTTAAAGTATTTATTTAATAAAAATGACTATTTCAACAGCTTTTCAAATGTATATTAATATTGGAAGGAGATTCCATCTAGAACTTTCATAGCTAGAAAGAAGCCATGCCTGGTATCAAAGTTTCAAAGGACAGGAGGACTCTCTTGCTAGAGGCTAATGTAGTTGGCAAATTTAAGTTGAAATAAATGCTGATTTAGCATTTAGAAAATCCTAGGTCCCTTAATGATGTTAAATCTATTCTGCCTGTGCTTTATGAATGGAACAACAAAGTTTGAATGACAGTACATCTGTTTACAGCATGGTTTACTAAATATTTTAAACTCAGTGTTGAGACATACTTCTCAGAAAAAAAAATTGCTTTCAGAACATTATTGCTCATTGACAATGCACCTGGTCCCCCAAGAGCTCTAAAGGAGATGTACAGTGAGATTAGTATTGTTTACATGCCTGCTCACACAACATTCAATCTGCATCTCATGAACCAAGGAGTAATTTCAAGTTTCAAGTCTTATTAAGAAA
Organism: Lasiurus borealis; assembly: GCA_004026805.1. Classification (NCBI taxonomy): domain Eukaryota; kingdom Metazoa; phylum Chordata; class Mammalia; order Chiroptera; family Vespertilionidae; genus Lasiurus; species Lasiurus borealis. Next base: position 37,332 of record PVJN01010567.1, on the reverse strand, counting down.
TGAATTTTTAAAGCTATAGATAACATAAAAAGTGATTCCTCTGATGGATCTTGGCAAAGTCAATTGAAATTTTTCTGGAAAGTATTCCCTTTCCTATATGCCATTAAGGACATAGAAGAATGTCTATAGCAGATTTGGCTCAGCGGATAGACCATTGGCCTGCAGACTAAAGGGTACCAGATTTTTATTCCAGCCAAGGGCATAAGCCCGGGTTGTGGGCTGGATTGCCTCCAGTAGGGAGCATGCAGAAGGTAGCCAATCAATGATTCTCAGGGAACAGACTGTCAAATCTCAAAGAGAAGGTGGGGGTGGGTGAGAAGAGACCAACCAAAGAACTTGTATGCATATAAGCATAACCCATGTACACAGACAATAGGGTGGTGAAGGCCTGGGGTTGGAGACAGGAACAGGCTATAAGGGGTCAATGGGAGAAAAAAAGGGACATATGTAGTACTTTCAACAATAAAGATTATTTTTGAAATTAAAAATAATAAAAAGAACATTCTGGATTCATGGGGAGGGTCAACAATGTTAACAGAAGTTTTTAAGAAGTAATTTCACCCTCATGGATGTCCTCGTGGGGTTTCAGCACTCAGTGAATGAGGTAACTACACATATTGTGGATATTAAAAGAGAACTAGAATTGTAAGTGGAGCCTTAAGATGTGACTGAATTGCTACAATCTCATGATAAAACTTTAGTGGATGAGGAGTTGCTTCTTATGGGTGAACAAAGAACATGTTTTTTTTTAGATAGTTTATCTCTGATGAAGATGTTCTGAAGACTGTCGAGATAACAACTAAGGGTTTATAATATAACATAATCATAGTTGTTAAAGCAGTAACAGGTTTTGAGAGGATTAACTCCATTTTTAAAAGAGGTTTCAAAGAATAAAATACTATCAAACAGAATCCTATGGTATAAAGAAGTCATTCATAAGAGGAAGAATCAATTGATGTGGCTAAATTTATTGTTGCCTTATTTTAAGAAATTTTCACCTCTATCTCAACCTTCAGCAATGACCACCCTGATCAGTCAGCAGCCATCAACACTGAGGCAATACCTTCTACCAGCAAAGATTATGAAGGTCAAATGATGGTTAGCATTTTATTTAGCAATAAAGTATTTTTAGTTAAGGTATGTACATTTTGAGACATAATGCTATTATAGACATTTTAGACTACAGTATAATGTACCATGTTTTATATCTAAGGGAAACCAAAAATTTTGTGTGACTTGCTTTATTGTGATATTCACTTTATTGTGGTGATTTGGAACCAAACCCACAATATCTCCAAGGTATGACTATACTGTAAAGGTCCAAGCATACATTGACAAGGGCCTAGCCTTGCCTTGAAAAAGTTGAAGAAGAGTAAATATGTAAGAAAAATATGCAAGGAAACTGGAAAAATAAAGTGTCATTGATGACAACAAGGAAGATGTATGAGAGACTCAATCTGAGAGATGATAAAGAGCTTAATTTTGGCCAGTGCATGGAGGGTGTATCGTGTGTGTGTGTGTGTGTGTGTGTGTGTGTGTGTGTGTATGTGTGGTGATTTTTTTCATAAGATACACTAGATAAATAACTTCACAAGTAACTGGAAAAAAGAGATTCAGGAAGAGTTCAGGAAGAGGAAAGGGAAGGGTTATCACAGGCAATTTACCATTGCCTATGTATCAATTTACTCTTACTTTGCAAATGAAAACTACATGTTAGACTTTTCAATAAAGTTGAACTATAACAAAAAGGTTGCTCACATACTATTAAAGAAATAATCTATGATGTTTCCAAGGGTTAGTAACTTACCATTTCAGTCTGATCTTACTGAGAAATAAAGATAAATGTATAATAAATACGATAATTCTGATAGATAAAAAATATATGCATCCAAAAGGGAAAAGGTATGAGAAGTAGTATTTATATTAAAATAAAAACATTTTTTGTTATTTAGCATTCATGGATTTCAAGTATTTTAACACACTGCATATATAAAGTTCAAGTTGTTATATGAAGTTCAAGGAAATTGTAAGAAAAAAGATACAAGAATGGAACATACCAATTTGTACCCAAAAGAAAATATTTGGCTTTATACATGTTAAAGTTTGGGTGATAAAAGGACCTCCAAATAAAATTTTCAGGAACTCAGAAAAGAGGTCAGGACTTGAGATACAGAGGCAATAATTAAAGCCTTGAGAAATCACAAGGAGCTAATATTGATTTCTGGGAATTGTCTGCATTTAAAAAGTGAAGGAAGTAAAAGAAGGAAAAAAAGAAGGTGTCATTGAAAAGATTAAGCAATACATTATGACCCCAGTTCCACCAATAATTTCAAGAAAGGAAGGTTAACCAACAGTGCTTACTAAATGCTGAAGAAGGCTTTTGTTTTGGTTAAGTTTGGCCATTAAGTCTGGTGACTAGGAGATCATGTATTATTTCTGAAAGAACAAATTCTGTAAAATCACAAGAAATAAAGATAGAATGTAGAGTATCATGAAGCAGATAGTTAGGCAAAGAAAAGAACTAAGGAAGGTAACTCTAGGAGAGAGACAGGGTCAAGTAAAAGAGTTACCTCCTCCACTTCTCAAAAATCTGTGAGAATCGTGAAGACTCCATCAATTATTACATTCTCTCTCTCTCTTATATATATATATATATATATATATATATATATATATATATATATAATTATTTTTTTATTTTAAAAGTACAGTGGTACCTTGAGATATGAGTGCCCTAACATACAAGATTTTTGAGATAGGAGCCATTGAGCGAGCGATTTTTTGCTTTGAAATACGAGCAACATTTGAGATAGGAGTAATCATGCGGATTGGCCAGCTGCACACAACCCACCAGTTTACTGTGACTCGAGCGTCTCATAGTTTCCCATGCCTCAGTCAGTGTGCATCTTTTGTGCATTTACATATTTTATCACATTTCTTTTTATAACCATGGGTCCGAAGAAAGCAAGTGCTCAGAAGAGAATGATGTCTATTGGATTAAAGCGTGAAATCATAGAAAAATATGAGCAAGGTGTGCGAGTGGCTGACTTGGTGAGGCAGTACGAGTGTAGTACTTCAATGATATTCACTATGCTTAAAAAGAAGGAGTTGATAAAGGGTATAACGCCAGCTAAGGGCATTACAATAATTTCTAAGCTCCATAGCTCTCTCCATGAAAAGATGGAAAATCTACTGATGGTGTGGGTGACGGAAAAGCAGCTTAAAGGAGATACATTAACACAGGGCATCATATGCGAGAAGGTACTAGCGATTTACGGTGATTTGCTGGAACAGACCCCGCGCACTTCCACGGACGAAGCATGGAAAGACTCATTTAAAGCCAGTAGAGGCTGGTTTGGTAACTTCAGGAAAAGGTCCGGCATTCACTCCATCGTCTGGCATGGTGAGGCAGCAAGTTCGGATGTGAAGGCAGCTGAGGATTATCTCAAAACTTTTTCTGAACTGACAGAAGCCAAAGGATATATCCCCCAGCAAGTCTTCATTTGTGAGGAGACAGGGCTTTTCTGGAAGAAGATGCCGAATAGGACTTATATAACGGCAGAGGAGAAGGCAATGCCAGGCCACAAACCCATGAAGGATAGGCTAACTCTCGCACTGTGTGCCAATGCGAGTGGCGACTGCAAGATCAAGCCTCTGCTCATATACCATTCAGAAAACCCCGGAGTCTTTAAGTCACATAAGATTTTAAAAGATAAACTGCAAGTTATGTGGAGGGCAAACCCGAAGGCATGGCTCACCAAGCAGTTCTTTTGGAGTGGGTAAACCTGGTTTTCGGCCCTTCTGTTAAGAAATATCTAAAGGAAAACAACCTAACAATGCAAGCCCTCCTCGTCCTCAACAATGCTCCTGCTCACACACCGAACCTCGAAGATGAACTCCTCGAAGAGTTCAAGTTTATAAAGGTTGCCTACCTACCTCCCAACACCACTCCTATCCTGCAGCCCATGGATCAGGAGGTGATTTCTAATTTTAAAAAGCTGTACATCAAGCACCTGTTTCGGCGCTGCTTTGAGGTGATGGAGAACACAAACCTCACCCTTCGGGAGTTCTGGAAGAACCACTTTAACATCATGATATGCCTCAGAATTATTGATCATGCCTGGCTGGGTGTTACAATGAGGACTTTGACCTCTGCATGGAAGAAGCTGTGGCCTGAGGCCGTAGCCGAAAGGACCTTCGAAGGATTCGAACCCTAGGTGCCAGTGGAGGAGTAGATAGTGTCTCTGGGAAAATCCATGGGCCTGGAGGTGGATGAGAGAGACGTGAATGAGCTCGTTGAGGAGCACTCTCTGGAACTCACCACGGAGGAGTTATAAGAGTTGCAGTCTCAGCAACATACGGAGTTTCTCCAAGAAATTGGTTTCAAGGAGGATAGATACGGAGGCTGTCAAATTACAGCAGGAAGATTAAGGAGAGGTGGGGTAGGTAAGAGATCAACGCATGCATATAAGCATAAACAATGAACACAAGATACTGGGGGGTTGGGGTATTCCTGGGCGGGAGGGATGGGGGTGGCCAATGGGAAGATATGTATACATGTAACACAATAAAAATAAATTTTTAAGAAATAAAGACAAGTATCACATGATGTCACTTTTATGTGAAATCTCATGAACAAAACAAACTGATGAAGAAAATAGATCCAGAGACATGGAAACATGGGACAGACTGGTGATTCTTAGAAGGAATGGGGAAAGGGAAGAGATTAACCAAAGAACTTATATGTATATAGGCATAACCTATGGATACAGATAATTGTGCAGTGAAGGCCTGGGAAGGGGTCAATGAGGGGGAAATGGGACATCTGTAATATTTTCAACAATAAAGGTAATTTTTTAAAGAATTGAATGCATTATCCATATTCTTTCTAGTTTTAACAAGTTGTATTCAATAAATCCCAACACATTTACTATTCTACTTATTCTTGCTCTGCATAAAGTTATCCCTGGTTGTTACAAATCACATTGATAAAGAAGCCTGTATTTTTCATATTCTATGCCACTGCTCACAAATATATTTACACTCAACTCAATAGAACTAATTTCAATTTAGTGAACACTAAATAAAAGATATTGCCTAAAGTAGCATGAGATTTCATCTGTACAATAGAGAATATATCCATAAAAGGATACATGTGGAATAAGATATATCTGATATATAATGAGAAGGATATTGAATTTAAAGTCAAGCAAATTGGGTTCAAATACTATGTCTACTACTTACTAGCTGTGTGATTGTCTCTATGCAAGTCTCTTTATATATTAACTATCCATTGCCTTGTCTTCTAAAACTGAATCTCAATATTCCAAGTTTCCAAGTCTGTTGCAAGGGTTAAGTGATAAAATGTATATGCAGCATATAGCAGAGTCTGAAGATTGGTAGGTGGTCCATTTAGATTACTGAAAACAAAACAAAAATTACTCAAGTTTTCACCTGAGAAAAATCTTGATGCTAAGTTAATATGTAGAATGTTATCATGGTTCAGCTATGTTGTTTCATAGGGCAGGGTTTTATTTCTTTTTAAGGCTTAATAATATTTCATTGTATATATGTATCACATTCCCTTTATCCATTCATTTGTTGATAGAAATTTAGTTCATTTCCACAACTTGTCATGATTCTACTTATATCATATATCTAAAATAAATCTTCAAATGCATGGAAGCAGAGAGTAGAACGATGATTTTCTGGAGTTGGGAAAAGGAAAAAATTAACAGTTGCTGTTCAATTGATACAAAGTTTCGGTTATGTGAGATTAATAAATTCTAGATATCTGCTATACAACACTGTGCTTAGATTTAATACTGTATTACATAGTTAAAATGTGTTAAGAGGGTAAATCTCATCATAAGTGGTCTTATCATATTGAAAATAATTGTATATGAATAAAATTAAGAGGCTGGTCTGGAAAAATTGACATATGAAAAAGATACACAATCTTGTGTTCTCAAAACATTATGAAAGAATATAAGGAAGAACTTTAGTCATTATGAAATCTAAATAAATGTCACAAGAACATTCATGTGTAGATTTACTTCTATTTGGAGACAAGGGGAAGAAAAAGTGAACCAGAGAACATTTTATTTTTCTTATGTATTAAGTCTACTTGTATATATGTCTCAGAGGTTGTTGTATTGTTTGTATTTTATCTATATTATAAACATCCAGTGGCCCTAACACTGTAACGACCAAAGACTGGCCCAGGTGGGCTGGGCTGCAAGCATGGCAAGGTGGCAGTTGGGTGGGCAGGATGCACTTGGATGGGTGGGACTGCGAGCACTAAGAGGCTGTAAGGGTGGGTGGGGATGAGCGATTTCACACACTGGGCTTCTATTATTTATTATAATAGGACAATGGAATGCCTCCTCAAAGAGGTAATAGAAAGCTATATTAAAAGCATTTGTGTTGGCTAATACTTAACTAGATTTTCTGAAGTAATAATTTGTAGTGCTTTCTTGTTTAATATATTTTTATTGATTTTTTACAGAGAGAAAGGGAGAGAGATAGAAAGTCAGAAACATCAATGAGAGAGAGACATCGATCAGCCGCCTCCTGCACGCCCCACAGTGAATATGTGCCCACAGCCAGGATACATGCCCTTGACCGGAATCGAACCTGGGACCTTTCAGTCTGCAGGCCAACACTCTATCCACTGAGCCAAACCGGTCTCGGCTATAGTGCTTTTTAAAAGAACCTTTAAAGGTCCTTGTTAAGACACAGGAGTTTTTAATCTACAAACTAGAAATCTACTTATACATATATATAGAATGAGACAAAGGTTACACAATTGCTTTTATTTCCATATAAGAATTCAACTGTTTTCACAAGAGCGATTCTTTAAATCATAAATAAATTATGCATAACATAGTCTCATTTCAAGTAAGTATTTCACAAAATATGTAATTTAACTACACATGAGTTAAATACATTGTTACGTGTTTCTTTATACAGTGACTTTAACTTTATGCTAAATGTAGACTGTAAAAAAAGTTCTCATAAATTTCATAAACTTTTGGAAAAGTGGCTACTCTTATTATTTGAGGAACTGGGTTAATGGTTGGGGAGCCCAGAAATTAATAAGACATCATCTTTGCCTTTCAGGAACATAGATTTTTTGTTAGGGGGATAGATGAATATGACTGACTCATAAGCATTTTAATATACATGACTGAGTTATATCATTAGCTAGAAGAAAGGCAGGAGGGAAAATATCAGTTTGACGGAAAAGGATAAGTTTTGGGGATTTTTTGTTTGTTTGTTTAATGGTTTTCATTTTTTCAGGTGTATTTTATATCAAGAAAAATTATCTTAAATATAATAATGTTACATGCAATAATATTTCAAGAAAAACTATCTTAACTAAAATAATGTTGCATGCAATAAACATTAATATCTCAAGAAAAACTTTTAAATATGATAATGTTACATGCAATCAACACCAATTATTCAAGAAAACAATCTTACATACAATAACATTACATGAAATAGCATTAATTTTTCAAGAATTAAAGTATTTTCCTCAACAAAATTCTAGCAAACCAGATCCAGCATTACATTAGAAAAATCATACACCATGACTAAGTGGGATATATTCCAGGGATGCAAGGCTGGTACAATATCCACAAGTAAATAAACGTGATACATGACATAAACAAATTGAGAGACAAAAATCACACAATCATATCAATTGATGCAGAAAAGGCATTTCACGAAGTTCAACAACGTTTTCTGATAAAAATGCTCAACAAAGTGGGAATAGAAGGATCATACCTCAACATAATAAGAACCATATATGACAAACCTACAGCCAACATCATACTCAATGGGCAAAAGCTAAAACCATTTCCCTTAAGAACAGGAACAAGACAGGGATGCCCACTAACACCACTCCTGTTCAACATAGTACTAGAAGTACTAGCCATAGCGATCGGAAAAAAAGAAGAAATAAAAGGTACCCAAATTGCAAAAGAAGTAAAATTGTCATTATTTGCAGATGACATGATACTGTACAGAGAAATCCCTAAAGCCTCAATTAAAAAACTATTAGACTTAGTAAATAAATTTGGCAATGTAGCAGAATACAAAATTTACACCAAGAAATCTATGGCATTTTTATATACCAATAATGAACTCACAGAAAGAGAAATTAAAAATTAATCCCATTTACCACTGCACACAAAAAAATAAGATACCTAGTAATAAACTTAACTAAGAAGGTAAAAGACCTCTACTCAGAAAACTATAGGACATTGAAAAAAGAGATAGCCTAGACCGGTTTGGCTCAGTGGATAGAGTGTCGGCTTGTGGACTGAAAGGTCCCAGGTTCGATTCTGGTTGGATGCATGTACCTAGCTTGCAGGCACATCTCCACTGTGAGGCATGCAGGAGGCGGCTGATCGATGTCTCTCTCTCATCGATGTTTCTGACTTACTATCTCTCTCCCTTCCTCTGTGAAAAATCAATAAAAAATATTTTTTTAAAAATTTAAAAATTTAAAAAAAGAAAAAAGAGATAGGGGAAGACATAAACAGATGGAAAAACAAACCGTGTTCATGGACTGGTAGAATCAAGATAATCAAAGTGTCCATACTGTCCAAAGCAATCTATAGATTCAATGCACTCTCCATAAAAATACCAATGGAATTTTTCACAGATCTTGAAAGAACTCTCAAAAAAAAAATCATCTGGAATTAAAAAAAAAACAAAAAAAACCAACAACACAAAAAAACCTGAATAGCTGCAGGGCTCCTAAGAAGAAAAACAAAGTAGGAGTGATCTCAATATCAGATATCAAGATATATTACAAAGTCATTGTTCTCAATACTGCTGAGTACTGGAACAAGAACAGACATATAGACCAATGGAATACAATAGAGAACCCAGAATTCAACCCAAACCAGTATGCTCAATTAATATTTGACAAAGGAGGCACAAACATACAATGGAGTCAAGACAGTCTCTTCAATAACTGATACTGGGAAATTTGGTCATACGCAAAAAAAAAAAATTAAACTAGACCACCAAATTACACCATACGCAAAAATAAACTCAAAATGGATAAAGGACTTAAGCATAAGGCGGGAAACCATAAAAATACTAGAGGAATCCACAGGCAGCAAAATCTCAGCTATATGCCAAAGCAATATCTTCACTGACACAGCTCCTAGAGCAATGGAAACTAAAGAGAAAATAAACAAATGAGACTACATCAAAATAAAAAGCTTCTGCACAGCAAAAGAAACCATCAACAAAAGAACAAGAAAACCCATTGCATGAGAGAACGTATTTGCCAATGATATCTCTGATAAAGGTTTAATCTCCAACATTTACAGGGAACAAAAGGAAGACAAAGCAACCCAATCAAAAAATTAGCAATGGACCTAAATAGATACTTTTTGAAAGAAGGCATAAGGAAGGCAAAAAGACATATGAAAACATGGTCAAAATCACTAAGCATCCAAGAGATGCAAATCAAAATGACAAAGAGGTATGATCTCATACCTGTCAGGATGGTTATCATAAACAAATCAACAAATGAAAAATGCTGGTGAGGATGTGAAGGAAAAGGATCACTCATGCACTGCTGGTGGGAATGCAGACTGGTGCAGCCACTGTGGAAAACAGTATAGAGTTTCCTCAAAAAATTAAAGCTGGAATTTCCATTTTTCCCAGTGATCCCACTTCTAGGAATATATCCCAAGAAACTAGAAACACCAATCAGAAAGGATATATCTACTCCTATGTACACATCAGCAAAATTTACAATGGCTAGGATTTGGAAACAGCCTAAGTGCCCATCAGCAGTTGAATGGATTTAAAAACTTTGGCACATCTACATAATGGAATACTATGCTACAGTGAAAAGGAAGGAACTCCTACCATTTGTAACAGCACAAATAGAGCTGGAGAGCATTATGCTAAGTGAAATAAGTCAGTCAGAGAAAGATAAATATCACATGATCTCACTCATTCGTGGATTATAATGAAGAATATAAACCAATGAACAAAAACAGATCTAGAGACAGTGAAGAATTGACCAGATGCTCAAACCTCAGAGGGAAGGTAGGGTAGGAGAGGAGTAAGGCGGGGAGATCAACCAAAGGACTTGTGTGCATGCATATAAGCATATGCAATGGACACAGACAATAGAGGGTGAGGGTGAGGGCAGGACTGGGGAGATAAGGGGACAATGGGGAGATGAAGACACATTTGAAAAACATTAATCAATAAAAAATATATAAAGAATAAAAACAAAACACTACCTTAAAAAACAATATGATTTTTAGTATAATATTATTACCCAAACTGTACTAACATAGTATATCACAAGAGCTATAGGAAATATTAAAAATCTGCAAATAGCAGAATTACTTCTATTATATTCATTTTTTTCTTTTTTAATTAATTTATTACATGTATACATATCTTCCCATTGTCCCCCTCCCAGGCATACCCTAAACCCCCAGTGTCTTGTGTTCATTGGTTATGCTTATATGAATGCATACAAGTCCTTTGGTTGATCTCTTATCTACCCCACCTCTCCCAAAACTTCCTGCTATAATTTAACAGTCTGTTTGATGCTCTACTGTCTCTGTATTTATCTTTTTGTTCATCAGTTTAAAATGTTATTTATTATCCATAAATGAGTGAGATCATGTGGTGTTTTTCTTTCATTGGCTGGCTTATTTCACTAAGCATAATGCTCTCCAGTTCCATCCAGGTTGCTGCAAATGGTAAGAATTCCTTCTTTTTTATGGCAGCAGAGAATTCCATTGTGTATATGTACCATAGTTTTCTAATCCACTCATCTGCTGACAGGCACCTAGGCTGTTTCCAAATTGTAGCTATTTGAAATTGTGCTGCTATAAACATAGAGGTGCATAAATCCTTTCTGATTGGTGTTTCTAGTTTCTTAGGATATATTCTGAAGAGTAGGATTACTGGGTCAAATGGCAGTTCCATTTTTAGTTTTTTGAGGAAACTCCATACTGTTTTCCACAGTGGCTGCACCAGTCTGCATTCCCACCAGCAGTGCATGAGGGTTCCTTTTTGTCCACATCCTCACCAACATTTGTTGTTTGTAGATTTATTGATGATAGCCATTCTGACAGGTGTGAGATGGTATCGCATTGTCATTTTGATTTGCATCTCTCAGATAATGAGTGACTTTGAACATGTTCTCATGTGTCTCTTAGCCTTCCTGTCATCTTTCTAAAAGGTTCTATTTAGGTCCTTTGCCCATTTTTTTATTGGATGATTTATCTTTCTTTTATTCAGTTGTATAATTTGGCTGTAGATGTTGAAGATTAAACCTTTATCAGTGATAACATTTGCAAATATGTTCTCACATACAGTGGGTTTTCTTGTTGTTTTGTTGATGATTTCTTTTGCTATGCAAAAGATTTTTATTTTAAAGTAGTTCCATTTGTTTATTTTCTCCTTAGCTTCCATTGTCCTTGGAACAGTATCAGTGAAGTACTTTTGGCATATGTCTGAGATTGTGCTGCATGTGGATTCCTCTAGCGTTTTTATGGTTTCCCATCTGATGTTTAAGTCCTGTATCCATTTGGAGTTTATTTTTGTGTATGGTGAAAGTTGGTGGTCTAGTTTCATTTTTTTTTGCATGTATCAGTCCAATTTTCCCAACACCATTTATTAAAGTGGCTGTCATGAATCTATTGTATGTTCATGCCTCCTTTGTCAAATATTAATTGAGCATAGTGCTTTGGGTGGACATCTGGATTCTCTATTTTATTCCATTGGTCATTGTGTCTGTTCTTGTACCAGTACCAGGCTGTTTTGAGAACAGTGGCTTTATAATACAGCTTGAAATCTGGTATTGAGATCCCACCTACTTTACTCTTCTTTCTCAGGATTGCTGTGGCTATTTGGGGTCTTTTTTTTATTCCAGATGAATCTTTGGAGAGTTCTTTCTAGGTCTCTGAAATATGCCATTGGTATTTTAATAAGTAGTGCATTTAATCTGTAGATTGCTTTGGGTAGTATGGGCATTGTAATGATATTGATTATCCCAATCCATGAGCATGGTTTGCTCTCCCATCTGTTTACATCTTCCTCTATCTCTTTTTTCAGGGTCCTGTAGTTGTCTGCTTATAGGTCTTTTACCTCCTTAGTTAATTTTTTTCTTAGTATATTAATTTTTTGATGTGATGGTTAATGGGATTGCTTTTTTAGTCTCTCTTTTAGTAATTTCACTATTAGTGTATAGAAATGCCATAGATTTCTTGGAATTAATTTTTTATCCTGCTACAATGCCAAATACATTTAGTAAATCTATAAGTTATTGGATAGAGTCCTTCGGACTTTTTATGTACAGTATCATGTCATCTGCAAATAAGGACAGTTTTACTTCTTCTTTTCCAATTTGGATGTCTTTTATTTCTTCTTCTTGTCTAATTGCAATGGCTAATACTTCCAGTACTATGTCCAACAGAAATGGTGAGAGAGGTCATCCCTGTCTTGTTTCTGTTCTTAGGGAAAATGCTTTTACTTTTTGTTCATTGAGTATGATGTTAGCTGAGGGTTTATCATATATGGCTTTTGTGATGTTGAGGTATGCTCCTTCTATTCCCACTTTGCTGAGAGTTTTTATCAAGAAAGGGTGTTGGATTTTCTCAAATGCTTTTTCTGCTTCAATTGATATGACTATGTGATTTTTATCTCTCAATTTGTTTATGTGATGTATCATGTTTATTGATTTGCAGATATTGTACCATCCTTGCATTCCTGGGATGAATCCTACTTGGTCATGGTGTATGATGTTTCTGATGTATTGCTGGATCCCATTTGCTAGAAGTTTGTGAGGATTTTGACATCTATGTTCATGAGGGATATTGGCCTGTAATTCTCTTTCATTGTGTTGTCCTTATCTGGTTTTGGTATTAGGGTGATGCTGGCTTCATAGAAGGTGTTTGGAAGTGTTCCTTCTTCTTGAATATCTTTGAATAGTCTGAGGAGGATAGGTTTTAATTCTTCCTCGAATGTTTGTTAAAACTCTCCTTTGGAGCCATATGTTCCCATGCTTTGGATTGCTGGAATCATTTTGATGACGGCTTCAATTTCTTCCATAGTTATTGGCCTATTGAGATGTTTAGATTCTTCCTGATTGAGTTTTGGAAGGTTATATTTTTCTAGGAATATGTACACTTACTGCAGGTTGTCCAGTTTTTTGGAATAGAGTTGTTAATAGTATCTTTTAACAATCCTTTGTATTTCCACAGGGTCTGTTGTTATTTCTCCTCTTTCATTTCTGATGTTGTTTATTTCGGTCTTCTTCTTTGCTTCTTGGTGAGCCTGGCTAGAGGTCCATATATCTTGTTTCTTTTCAAAGAACCAGTTTTTGGTTTTGTAGATCTTTTGAATTGTTTCTTTGGTCTCTATGTCATTTATTTCCACTCTGATCTTTATTATTTCCTTCCTTCTGCCTCCACTGGGCTTTTCTTGTTTATCTCTTTCCAGCTCTTTGAATTGTGGAATTAGGTTATTGTTTACCATTGTTTCATGTTTTTTGCAGTAGGCTTATGGAATTGTGAACTTTCCTCTCAAGACTGCTTTCATTGTGTCCCATAAATTTTGTATTGTTGTGTTATCATTGCCATTTGTTGCCATGATATTTTTTTTATTTCTTGCTTGATCTCTCTGGTTACCCAGTCATTGTTTATAGCATGCTGTATAGTCTCCATGTGTTTGATTTCTTTGTATTGTTTTTATTGTAGTTGATTTCCAGTTTTATGCCACTGTGATCTGAGAAGATGCTTGATATGATTTCTATCTTCTTGAATTTGAAGAGACTTTGCATATGACCCAACATATGTTCTGTCTTTCAAAGACCCATGTGCCCTTGAGAAGAATGTATCTTCTGTGGCTTTGGATTGAAATGTTCTAAAGATGTCAATTAATTCCATCTGGTCTAGTGAGTCATTTAGGATTGATGTTTCTTTGCTGATTTTTTGTTTAAAGGATTTGTCCAGTGGTGACAGTGGGGTATTATAGTCCCCTACTATGATTGTATTGGTGTCAATCTCTCCCTTCATATCCTCCAAGTGTTCTTTATGTATTTAGGTGCTCCTGTATTGGGTGTGTATATGTTTACCAGAGTTATTTATTCTTGTTGGATTGTTCCCTTTAGTATTATGAAATGGCCTTCCTTATCTCTTGTTACGTCCTTCACTTTGGGACCTAATTTTTCAGATATAAGTATTGCAACCCCAGCTTTTATTTCATTTCCACTTGCCTGAGATACCATCTTCCATTCCTTCATCCTCAGTCTGTGTACATCTCTTTTTCTGAAGTGGGTTTCTTGTAGACAGTATATATATGGGTCATTTTTTTCTTATTAAATCTGTTACCCTATATCTTTTGATTGGAGCATTTAATCTGTTTACATTTAAAGTTAGTATTGATAGATACTTATCCTTCACCATTTTTATTTTTTATCCCTGTGTTCCTTCTTCACTTCCTATTTCTTTTTTTACAGCAGACCCCTTAGCATTTCTTGCATTATTGGTTTGGTGGTAATAAATTCCCTTAGTCCTTTTTTTTGTCTGTGAAGCTCCTTATTTTACCTTCAATTTTGATTGAAAGCCTTACTGGGTACAATATTCTTGGATTCAGACCCTTCCTTTATTGGACTTTGTATATTTCATTCCATTCCCTCCTGGCCTGATGAGTTTCTGTTGAGAAATCAGTTGCTAATCTGATAGCAGTTCCTTTGTAGGTAAAATTCTGTGTCTCCCTGGCCACTTTTAAGATTCTTACTTTGTTGTTGGTGTTTGCCATTTTAAGTATAATATGCCTTGGTGTCGTTCTTTTGGGGTTCATTTTGCTTGGGACTCTGTGAGTTTCTTTTGTTTGTGTGTGTGTGTGTGTGTGTGTGTGTGTGTGTGTGTGTGTGTGTTTTCTTTCCTATATCAGGGGATATTTCTGTCATTATTTCTTCAAACAGGTTTTCTATTCCTTGCTCAATTTCCACTCTTTCTGAAACTCCTATTATGCAGATGTTGTTTTTTTTCTTTTCATTTTATCCCAAAGTTCCCGTAGGCTCTCCTCTTGTTTTTTAATTTTTTTTCTAGAAGCTGCTCTACTTGGGTATTTTTTTCTATCTTGTCTTCTAGCTCACTGATACGGTCCTCTGCTTCTTCTAGTCTACTTTTGGTACTTTCTATTGAGTTCTTTACTGTAGCAATGCCATTTTTCATGTCTTCCTGATTCTTTATAAATTCCTCTTGGTTCTTACTGATATTTTGGAATTTGTTTTCCATTCTTTTCAACCACCTTAGGACTCTTTCTCTGATCTCTTTTTCTGGCAGGTTGTTTGCTTCTATTTAATTTATTTCCTTTTCTGGTGATGCCTTCTTTTCTTTCATATGCGGGCTGTTTCTTTATCTGCCCATGCTCTTTCTTCTCCAGGTCTCTGGTTATATAGTTTCACTCTCCTGTGTTGATTTAAAGGCACAAAATGCAACACAACCAGGTACAACACACAAGGCACTGAACGGAAATGTATTCACGATGTTAATAACCAGAAATAAGTTGACCACCAGTGAGAGGCCAATTAAGGGTAAGTGAAGAAAGGAGGAAAAAAAGAAAAGAAATTAGTGCCAAAGTAAAATTGGGAGACGGGAGAAAATAAGAGGAAAACAAAAGGAGAAGAAGGAGGAGGAGGAGGAGAACGAGGAGGAGGAGGAGGGGAGGATGAGAAGGAGAAGGGGGAAAGGAGGAAGGAGGGACAAAAAAAGTAAGGGAGAAAAGAAAAAGAATAAGAAAGAAATGGGGAACAAATTATATATATGAGGAGAAAACTCCAATGGAAAAGCCACTAATCCCAACAATTGCAGGAACAAGTACCTGAAGATTAATACAAACTGCAAATAGCAACTAATGTCAAGGGAGGTGAGGGAAAACAGAAGTAAAAAACAAACAAAGAAAAGAAAAGCAAAATAAAACAATTAGAATAAACAAAAACTATCTCACCAAAAAAGTATAAAAAATAAATATAATCAACATTCAAGCAAACAACAACAAAAGGACATAGAAAAAAAAAACAACTTTGTGGATAGCAAAGACATACACCCCTCTCTCTTCTCTGTCTTTGCTATCCACAAAGGATTTCACTGCCAGCAGTGGCAGCAGCAGAGGTGTGATGGGGTATTGCCTTTTCCTGATAGCCAGGTTGTCTTCTATCCCTTAGGGATCCCTGACTGTGAGAGGGAGAAGACCAGGCTGAGGGACCTCTCACTCCAGTGCATGAATTTTCATGCACCAGGCCTCTAGTATTGTATATTTATATTTCTCTGATTTGCTTATTTCACTTAGCATGGTTTTAAAATCTATTTTGTTGAATATGAGTATTGCTACTCCAGCTTCTTTTTCTTTCCCATTTGCATGGAAAAAAATTTTCCATCTTTTCACTTTCATCCTATGCATGTCTTTTGTTTTGAGGTGGGTCTCTTGTAGACAGCATATATTTGGGTCATGTTTTTGTTTCTATTCAGTTACCTACACCTTTTGATTAGAACATTTAATCTATTTATATTTAGAGTTATTATTGAGAGGTACTTATTTATAGCCATTTTAATTCTGTATGAATATGCTTCTATCCCTGGGATCAGAAGGCCCATTGACTTAGCACCCAAGGAAGCAGTATTTTGTTACATCTATTATTCATTCAAGGTAAGGCAGCTGTGCCTAAGAGAGGTCTGTATTCTGTGTTTCAGTTTTAAAAACCATTGTATTGTTATTTTAATTTTGTGGAAGGAAAAGAAAATAGCAAATTTTTAAAAATATTTTTTATTGATTTCAGAGAGGAAGGAAGAGTTAGAATCATCAATAATGAGAGAGAATCATTGATCAACTGCCTCCTGCATGCCCCATCCTGTGGATCAAGCCCACAACCCAGGCATGTGCCCTGACTGGGAATCAAACTGTGATCTCCTGGTTCATAGGTCAATTACTGAGCCATAGAGGCTGGTTAGAAATAGCCATCTTAACCCTGGAAGGATGCCTGTTCCCTTATGAGGGAGGGGTCAGTGCCTTTGAAATCATTCCTGCTGTTACGGGTCTGGGACCATCTGTGGAGTCATATCCTGGGCCTTTCTTGACAGCCAGTGGCATTAATAACCTTATATATATATATTTTTTAATTTTCTGTTTTTTTTAATAAATATTTATTGTTCAGATTATTACAATTGTTCCTCTCCCCCCATAGTTCCCCTCCACCATGCTCCCACCCCACCCTCTGCCCTTACCTCCCTCCCATTGTCCTCATCCATAAGTGTATGATTTTTGTCCAATCTCTCCCTGCACCCCCCTCACCTCCTCTTTCCCCCTGAGAATTATTAGTCCATTCCCTTTCTATGCCCCTGATTATATTATATTCACCAGTTTATTCTGTTCATCATATTTTCCATTCACTTAATTTTCAGATTCACTTGTTGATAGATATGTATTTGTTTTCATAATTTTTATCTTTACCTTTTTCTTCTTCCTCCTCTTCTTAAAGAGTACCTTTCAGCATTTCATAAAATATTGGTTTGGTGCTGATGAACTCCTTTAGTTTATTCTTATCTGTGAAACTCTTTATCTGCCCTTCAATTCTGAATGATAGCTTTGCTTGGTAGAATAATCTTGGTTGTAGGTTCTTGCTATTCATCACTTTGAATATTTCTTGCCACTCCCATCTGGCCTACATAGTTTCTATTGAAAAATCAGCTGACAATCATATGGGTACTCCCTTGTAGGTAATTAACTGTTTTTCTCTTGCTGCTTTTAATATTCTCTCTTTGTCTTTTGCTCTTAGCATTTTAAGTATGATGTGTCTTGGTGTGGATCCCTCTGTGGATCCCTATTGTTTGGGGTTATCTGTACTTCTTGGACTTGTAAGTCTATCTCTTTCATCAAGTAGGGGAAGTTTTCAGTCATTATTTCTTCAAGTAGGTTTTCAGTATCTTGCTCTCTCTCTTCTTCTGGCACCCCCATAATTCTGATGTTGGTATGCTTGAAGTTGTCCCAGAGGCTCCTTACACTATCTTCACATTTTTTTATTCTTTTTTATTTTTGCCTCTCCAGTGGAGTGTTTTTTGCTTCTTTGAATTTCAAATCTTTGACTTGATTCTTGTGTTTTTCTAGTCTGCTGTTAGGTCTCTGTATAATATATATTTTTTTTTATTTCAGTCAGTGTATCATTAATTTTTCATTAGTCCTTTTTCATCTCCTCTGGGGTCTCACTAAATTTATCCATCTTTTCTAGGATATTCTTGAAAAACCTTATAACTGTGGTTTTGAACTCTATATCCAGTTGTTAGTTTTCCTCCATTTCTTTTGTTTGTAATATGTTCTTTTTTCTCTGCATTTTCACTGCTTCCCAGAGTTAGTAGAGCAGCTTTGTGTGCTAGGTGTCCTATATGGGCCAGTAGCTCTGCCTCCCCAGCTACCTGAGGTGGACACTCTTGGTATACCCCTTTGTGAACTGTATGTACAGTTTTGTTGTAGTTAAGTCTTGATTGTTGTTTGTATCACTGGGGCAAATTGACCTCCAAGCCAATTGTTTGTGAGGATCAGCTGTGTCTGTACCCAGAGAACTTCTGTGATGGAGTCTGCCTTAAGACTTGAAAGACTGCAACAGCCTCTGTTCTGGGTTTGGATGTGGTGGAGTCTCAGGGATGAGCACACATACTTGGTTTCCCATCAGCCCTGACCTACATGGCAGCCCCTGGTTCTCCCTGCCCCTTGGTAATTACTGCAGTCCTCTCTGTGTGCATGCAAGCATGCTTCCAGACTTCTGCCTTTCCGGGTCCCCTGAGTTTTCATGTGTTCAGGGACCCATATGAGTCTGTGTCCCCAGGGTTTCCCCCAAAACTAGGGTTCAGTGCAGTTGGACCTGAATTTTAGTGCAGTTCAGAAGTTCCATTTTCCTCCTGTTAGAGAAAGCCCAGGGCACAATAAGCAGTCAGTTCTCTTTGTGTGTGTCTCCAGATCTCTGCCTTTTGCGGCTCCCCTAAATGTCTGTGCACTCCTTCCTTTTCATGACAGTCCAGACTCCCCCCTTATGAGTCTCACTCAGAACTGGGGTTCAGTGCTGTCAGAAGTGGGGTTCAGTGCAGTCGAGAGTTTCTGTCTCCCTACCACTAGAAGAAGCCAGCCAGACTATCTGCTGCGCTTGTCTCCGTACCCATACCTCAGCTTTTTACAGCTCCTCTGAGTCTTCCTGAGCCCCTCTCTTTACTTCTATTTGCATAATTTCCACTCAGCCAGCTTTCCTGTGGTTCTGGATGATGTCCATTCTGTCTTTTAGTTGTAGTTTTGAAATTGTTGTGTGAGGCAGCAGTCTAGGTGTTCACCTATGCCACCATCTTGGTTTCTGTGCTTTTTAAATATTTTATTGATTCAGGTATTACCCCATTACCCCCCCACGTCCCATTCATGCCCCCACTCGTCTGTTGTCTGTGTCCATTGATTAGGCTTATATGAATGCATATAAGTCCTTTGGTTGATATCTTCCCCTTACTCCCCTGTCCCAAACCTTCCCTGAGGTTTGATATTCTGATTGATGTTTTTCTGTCTTTTGATCTATTTTTAATCAGTTTATGTTTATAATATTCCACAAATGAGTGAGATCATGTGATATTTTTGTTTCTCTGTCTGGCTTATTTCCCTTAGCATAATGCTTTCCATCTCCATCCATGTTGTTGCAAATAGTGAGAATTCCTTCTTTCTTACCACAATGTAGTATTCCTTTCTATAGATATACCACAGTTTTCTAACCTAGTCATCTGCTAATGGGCACATAGGCTGTTTCCAAATATTAGCTATTGTAAATTGTGCTGCTATGAACATAGGGCTGAATATATCCTTTCTGATTGGTGTTTCTGTATTCTTTGAATATATTACTAGAAGTGGTATTACTGGGTCAAATGGCAGTATCATTTTTAGTTTCTTGAGAAAATACCATACTGTTTTCCACAGTGGCTGCACCAATCTGCATTCCTGCCAGCAGTGCAAGAGTGTTTCTTTTTCTCCCCATCCTCTCCAGAACTTGTCATTTGTTGATTTATTGATGAAAACCATTCTGTCAACTGTTAAGTTGTTACCTCTCTGTTGTTTTAATTTGCATATCACTGATAATTACTGACTTTGAGCATGTTTTCAAATGTCTTTTGACCTTATGTATGTCCTCTTTCAAAAAGTGTCCATTTAAATCCTTTGCCAATTTTTTAATTGGATTATTTATTTCCTTTTGTTAAGTTTTGTGAGTTCCAAGTAAATTTTGTAGATTAAACCCTTATTTGATATAGCATTGGCAAATATGTTCTCCCATGTAGTAACTTTCTTTTTCTGTTGATGGTTTCTTTTGCTGAGCAGAAGCTTTTTATTTTAATGTAGTCCCATTTGTTTATTTTCTCCTTAGTGTCCATTGCCCTAGAAGCTGTATTGGTAAAGGAATTGCTAAGAGAAATGTCTGTCATTTTAATACCTATGGCTTCTTCTAAGATTTTTATGGTTTCCCATCTAACGTTTAAGTCAATTATCCATTTTGAGTTTAATTTTGTATGTGCTGTTAGTTGGAGGTCTAGTTCCATTTTTTGCATGTATCTGTCCAATTTCCCAACACCATTTATTGAACAGACTTTCTTTATTCCATTATATGTTCTTGACTCCTTTGTCAAACATTAATTGAGCATAATGGCTTGTGTTGATTGCTGGGTTCTCTATTCCATTCCTCATACCTATATGCCTGTTTCTTATGCCAGTACCAGGCAGTTTTGAGAACAGTGGCTTGGTAGTATAGCTTGATTACTGGTATGGTGATCCCTGAACTTTATTCTTCTTTCTCAGAATTGCTGTATCTATTTGGGGTTTTTTTTTTTCCAAATGTATTTGTTCTAGGTCAGTGATCGGCAAACTCATTAGTCAACAGAGCCAACTATCAACAGTACGACAATTGAAATTTTTTTTTTGAGAGAAAGACTAATATTTTTTAACTTAACTTCTAATGCCACTTCAAATTAGACTCACCCAGGCTGTGGTATTTTGTGGAAAAGCCACACTCATGGGGCCAAACAGCTGCATGTGGCTCGCGAGCTACAGTTTGCTGACCACTGTTCTAGGTCTTTGAAGTATTCCATTGGTATTTTAATGGGGGATTGCACTGAATCCATATATTGCTTTGGGTAGTTTGGACATTTTAATGATGTTTATTCTCCCAATCCATGAGTATGGTATGCTATTCCATCTGTATGTCTTCTTCTATCTCTTTTTTCAGTGTCCTGTAGTTTCCTGAGAACAGGTCTGTTACATCCTTAGATAAGTTTATACTTAGGTATCTTAATTTTTTGTGTGTGCAATGGTAAATGGGATTATTTTTTTAAACCTCTCTTTCTGTAAGTTCACTATTGGTGTATAAATATTTTGTAGATTTCTTGGCATTAATTTTGTATCCTGCTATATTGTTGAATTATTTATTAAGTATAATATGGGTTTTTAAAATATATTTTATTGATTTTTTTACAGGGAGGAAGGGAGAGAGAATGAAAGTCAGAAATATCGGTGAGAGAGAGACATTGATCAGCCACCTCCTGCATGCCCCACAGTGGAGACGTGCCCACAAGCAAGGTACATGCCCCCGACCAGAATCGAACCTGGCACCTTTCAGTCCACAAGCCGATGCTCTATCCACTGAGCCAAACCAGTCTCAGCAAGTATAATATGTTTTGATGTAGTTTTTAGGGATTTCTATGTACAGAATTATGTCATCTGCAAATGGTGACAGTTTTACTTTTTTTCTAATTTGGATGCCTTTTATTTCTTCTTGTATATTCACTAAGGCTAGCAATTTCAGTACTATGTATAACAG
Organism: Lasiurus borealis; assembly: GCA_004026805.1. NCBI lineage: Eukaryota > Metazoa > Chordata > Mammalia > Chiroptera > Vespertilionidae > Lasiurus > Lasiurus borealis. The sequence goes on along the minus strand of PVJN01010567.1, from coordinate 15,440 downwards.
TAGTGTTGAAAGTGGGCATCCTTGTCTTATTCCTGGTCTTAGGTAAAATTGGTCTTAGGTAAAATTGTTTTAGTGTTTGACCATTGAATATGATGTTGGCTGTGTCATATAAGGCTTTTATTATATTGAGGTATGATACCTCTATTCCACTTTGTTTAGTTTTTTTTTTTTTATCAAGAAAAGGTGTTGGATTTTGTCAAATATTTTTCTGCATCAATTAATATGACTGTGTGATTTTTATCTCTCAATTTGTTTATGCAATGTATCACATTTATTGATTTGTGGATATTGTTCCACCCTTGCATCTCTGGGATAAATCCTACTTGGTCATGGTGTATTATCTTTCTGATGTAATGCTGGATTCTCTTTGGTAGAATTTTGTTGAGGATTTTGTCATCTATGTTCTTGAGGGATATTGGCCTGTAATTCTCTTTGTGTTGAATTTTTCTGGTTTGGGTATTGGGGTAGTGCTGGATTCATGGAATGAGCTTGGAACTGTTCCTTCCTATTGAATTATTTGCAATAATCTGAGAATAATAGGCTTCAATTCTTCTTTGAATGTTTGCTAAAACTCCCCTGTGAAGCCGTCTGGCCCTGGGCTTTAGTTTGCTAGAAGTTTATTGATGACTGTTTCAATTTCCTCCATAGTTATCAGTCTATTGCAATTTTTAAATTCTTCCCAATTGAATTTTGGAAGGTCAAATTTTTCTAGGAATATGTCCATTTCCTCTAAGTTGTCTACCTTGTTGGAATAGAGTTGTTAATATTAATTTTTTTTTACAATCCTTTGTATTTCTATAGGGTTGGTTGTTATTTCACCTCTTTCAATCTGATTTTGTTTATAAGAGTTCTCTCTCTTTGCTTCTTGGTGAGCCTGGATAAACGTGCATCAATCTTGTTTATCCTTTCAAAGAACAAGCTCTTGGTTTCATTGATCTTTTATATTGTTGTGTGGTGTTTTGTTTTGTTTTGTTTTTGTCTTGATGTCATTTATTTTTTCTCTGTTCTTCATTATTTCCTTCCTTCTGTTCACTTTGGACTTTTCTTGTTGTTCTATTTCTAATTCTTCAAGTTGCAGATTGTTTATTATAGTTTTTTTCTTATTTCGTTTTAGTTAGGCCTATAATTCTATGAACTTCTCTCTCAGGACTGCTTTTTTGTGCCCCATAGATTTTGAATTGTTTTCTATTTATTGTCATTTATTTCCAGGATGTTTTCTTATTTCTTCTTTGATCTCTTTGGTAATCCAATCATTGTTTAAAAATATGCTATTCAGCCTCCAAATGCTTGAATTTTGTTATTGTTTTTATTGTAGTTTATTTCTAATATTATGCCATTGTGATATGAGAAGACGCTTTATATGATTTGAATATTTGTGAGTTTGAAGAGACTTAGCCTATGTACCAATATGTGGTCTATCTTTGCAAATGTTCCATGGGCTATTGAAATGAATGTATATTCTGTAGCATTTGGTGAAATGTTCTGAAGATGGCAATTACATCCATATGATATTGCGTGTCATTTAGGATTGCTCTTTCTTTGCTAATTTTTTGTCTAGAGGATTTATCCAGTGATGTTAATGACAATCTTACCCTTGATATCTTCCAGAAATTCTATATGTATTTTGGTGATCCTGCATTGGGTGCATATATGTTTACCAGAGTTATATCCTCTTGTTGTATCATTCCCTTTAGTGTTACGAAGTTGCCTGACTTACCTCTTGTTATAACCTTCATATTGAAGTGTATTTGTTCAGATATAAGTATTGCTACCCCAGCTTGTTGTTTTTCTTTTAAATTTCCATTTGCCTAAATGGTACTTTTCCATCCCTTCACTTTCAGTCTGTATGAGTCCCTTCTTCTGAGGTGAGTCTCTTGTAGATAGCAAATATATGAATCATGTTTTTTTATCCATTCAGTCACTCAATGTCTTTTGATTGGAGCATTTAGTCCATTTATGTTAAATGTTATTATTGACTAGATGCCCAATGCACAAAATTCATGCAAGAGTAGGCCTTCTTTCTCCTGTATGCTGGAACTATCTTCCCTCTGGCCTTGGGGACCCAGACTTCCCTCCAGTCACCATCAGGCACCCAGAACTTGCGTTTCCCTCCAGCCACCAGCAAGCATTCTGGACCTGAGCTTTGCTCCAGTCTCCAGCAGGCACCCAGAGCCTAGTCTGGTCTTCCCTCTAGCCTCTGCTAGGCACCTGGCACCTGGGCTTCCCTCCAGCTGCAGCTTTTTCTGGAAAGATGTCTGGAATCATGTTCAGTCTAATTAGCATGTTACACTTTTATTATTATAGAGTAGTGGCCCAGTGCATGAAATCCATGCATGGGGGGTAGAGTTTCCTCAGCCCAGCCTGCACCCTCTCAAATTAGGGACCCCTTGGGGGATGTCTTACTGCTGGTTTAGGCCCACAGGGATAGAGCCTAAACTGGCAGTTGGACATCCCTCTCACAATCCAGGACCATTGGCTCCTAACCACTTGGCTGCCTGCTTGCTTGATTGCTTCTAACTGTTTCTTCCTGCCAGCCTGATCACCCCCTACCTGCCTTCCTGCCAGACTGATTGACACCTAACTGCTCACCTGCCAGCCTGATCACTCCCAAATGCCCTCCCCTGCTGGCATAATGGCCTCCAACTACTCTCCCCTGCAGGCCTGATCAACCCTTACTTCCCTCCCCTGCCAACCTGGTCACCCTTAAATGCCTTCCCCTGCAGGGATAGTCCCCCCAAATGCCCTTCCCTGCAGGCCTGGTCACCCCCAGTTGCCCTTCCCTTCAGGACCGATCACCCCCAACTGCCCACCCCTGCCAGCTTGATTCCCAACAACTGCCCTCCCTTGCTGGCCATCTTGTGTGGGTCATCTTGTGGGGGCCATAATGTGATAACATGGGGTGGCCATCTTGTGACAATGTAGGGGCCGTCATCTTGTGATGTTGTGGGGATGGCCATCTTGTAGTGGCTATCTTGTGATGATGTGAGGGCACGAAGGCATGAGGGCCACCTAGGCTTTTATTAGTATAGACTAGAGGCCTGTTGCATGAAGATTTGTGTAAGAATAAGCTTCCTTCCCATGGCTTTGCTTATGGCTGCCCAGGAGCCTACAAGTCTTTGCTCCTGGCTGGAGCACTGGTCCTGTAGCTCCCTCCACCCCCAGCCCTTCCCTCATAGCAGGCATCACACCACACCCAGCCACTCCATGCCTGTGCATGCAAATTAATCTGCCATCTTTGTTGGGCTAATTTGCATACTCACTCCTGATTGGCTTATGGGTGTCAAGGAGGTATGGTCAATTAGCATGTTTCTCTTTTATTAATGTAGATTACCATTACTCCGAATTCTATTTCTGACATATTGCATGGCTCTGTTTCATTTAGTTCATTTCTTTGTCATTCCTCTTTTTCTTTTCTTTGGGGATCATTTCATTGTCTTCCCATTCAAGCTATCACCAGAAGGTCCAAGTACTGAGTTTCAGTGGCCTGAGCCATGTGTGATAGGAGCATCGCATCAGCCAACCATCCCTGAAGAGCTCAGGCACTGAGATGTGTGGCTGCCATGGATCGATGGGAGCTATGCACATGCTGAGAATCAGAATCTCTGCATGCCTGTGCCAAGAATTAGAGTCATGATCACTCAGTGTGGCTTTGCATGCATATGCTGAGAATTGGTGTCACTGGCACAGGTGCATGCACCAAGAATTGGAGACGTTGGAGCTTTGTGAAGCTTTGTGTGTGTATTATGAATCAGAGTCCCCATGCATGCATGATATGAGAGGCAGAGTCCCCCCTTGTGTGTGATGAGAACCAAAGTCACTGTGGCCTCGCATGCAGATAATCAGTCCATGCACGTGCCAAGAATTAGAGTCGCCATGTGTGTGCACTGAGAATCAAAGTCACTGATGCTCACTGTGGCCTCATGTGCATGCTGAGACTCATTCCACATGTGCATGAATGCTGAGAATCAAATAAGGAGGGCTAAGTTGCATGGTTTCCCTGTGTCAGTGGGAGGCCCCTTTGTGCGTCACGGGTTGTGTGGGCCTTGTGCCTCTGCAGCAAGCTGGCAGGAAGAGGGATGTGCTCTGATATTTACAGGTATCTGCAGCCAGATGTCTGGAGTCTTAGTGTTTGTGGTTTTGCAGCTGTAGTAGCAGGTCTTTCTCCAGAGTGGCTATAGGATTCTGGTTTGCATCTGAGGCCAGTCTGGTTGGTGGTGAGCCTCGATGTATTTTTAAAACGCATGTTACTGAGAAGTATGTTACATCAATTAAAAGCACTAGGCTTGGGTATCTTGCAGGTGCCAGCAACCTAGAAACGTGCCTGCCTTGGCAAAGGGCCATCACCAGACACAGGAGAGTGGATCGAGTCATCAACAGTGCACAAAGACTGATTTGATTTTTTAACTCTTGTGGCAAGCCTAGTAAAACCCTAGGAGCCAATATCTGAAATATCTGAATATATGTAGGTTAAGAAGTAAATTGAAGGTGAAGAATTGGAGACATCAAATATTAACTGTCTTCAAGTAGTATATTTACGTAGATCTATACTGAATTCTCAAAATGTTTACTGATGGCCTGAGTTATTAAAACTCAACATGGAAGTTCCTGAAAAAAATTAAAAATAGAACTACCATAAGATCCAGCAATCACACTTCTGAATCTATATATTCAAAATAATTTAAATTAGAAACTCTAAGAGCTATCTGTAAGCCCATGTTCATTGTAGCATTATTCAAAATAGCCAAAACAGGGAAGCTACCTAAATGCTCATTAATGGATAAATAGATTTTTAAGTGTTGAATATAAATAAGATGTAATATTAATCTTTTAAAAGAAGGAAATCCTGCCACTTACAATATGGATGAACCTGGACCACATTATGTTAAGTTAAATAAGCCAATAACAGAAAGACAAATACTGAATAATTCTACTTATGTGAAAAATAGAATATAGTGAAACTCTGAAACAGAGAATAGAGAAGGATTGTCAGGGACTGAGGAAAGGGGAAACAGAAAATTAGTCAAAGGGTAGAAAGTTTTGGTTATACAGGATGAGTAAATCCTAGAGATCTACTGTAGACCATTTAGAGCTCTAGTTAACAATACTTTATTGTTTACTTAAAATTTTTCTATGAGGGTAAATCTTTTGTTAAATTTTCTTATACAAAATAATAATGATTATAATAAAAAGAGCAGGAGAAAACTTTTGGATGTAATGATATGTTTATGACAGATTATGATAATGGTTTCACAAGTATATGCTTATCTCTAAACACATCAATTTCTATACATTAAATATGGGGTGGAACACTTCTCTCATCACCACAGCAACAAAGCAAGTATTCCACCAGGCTGCTCACACTGCTCACTCTCAGAAGCCAACTCTTTGGGCCTGGGGCACTCTGGTGGGGCTGAGAGGACTGGGCACCACCATCTTGTGGCTATGGGTGCCACTATCTTTGTGACAGAGTGATGGTGAATTTGCATATTACCCTTTTATTAGATAGGATACCTCAATAAAGTGGATTTAAAACTAAAATCTAAAAAGAAGTGTGGTTATAAAATAATGACACAGTTATAGCTTAAGGAGTAAAGAGGAAAAATATAAAGTTTGGTGTCTGTCAAACAGTCAGACTGGAAAATATTTGCAAGCTGTAAGAAAAGGTAAAAAGAGATAAAATTGAGTTCAATGATATAGGAGAGAAGAAAAAAAGGATTAATGACCACAGAGACATTGGATGAAGAAAAAGGAGAGAATTGTTACCTGGTGGCATTTTTTAGTGAAATAGAAAAGTAGCTCATCTGCTCAAAGAGAGGTCAAAAGTGGGACTTGAGAAGAGAAATTAAGTTTTGAAACAGCTGTAGTGGGAAATGAAAGTAGGAGCCAATTTTAGATGAGAAAAAGATTAAGGATGAGAGTTGAAGGTCCAGCTAAAGTTGAAAAGCACACATTTGCAGTGGAGCCAATGTGCATGGATATACAATTTTCCCCAGATGGATCTTCAACACTCTGGGAACTATAACAGGCAGAGAAGGACACTGAACTGAGCCAGGACTGAATAGGGATTGTCCTATTTATGAGATAGAAGGTGAAAGGGTCGAAGAATGGAAAATGCTTGTGCAAGTGTTATTGAAATGGTATCCAGAATAAGAATAAAGGAAGGGAAGTGACAGGATGTGGTAGCTAGACAAAGAGAATAAGAGAGAAGGGAATGGAGGTCATATTAAAGAACAATTTTATTAATCCAACAAGGCCATTCCTCAGTGTTTCACATACAAATTTGGATAACTACTGCCTCTGTGACCAAGTCTTTGAACCCTTTTATTTGGAGAGCTATTGATGTTCCAACAAGCATGGCATAAATGAAACTCAAAGGACTGTTTCCACCATGAGTTACTTCACTATGGTGGTCTTTATTCCAGTTTTCCTGTTGTTTTTAAGGTATTTTTTTCAATTAATCTTAATTTAGGGTGGATGGGAGAGTGGCTCAAGCACAATGAAGTGGCATATATCTTTAATAATGTTCTTTTGTATGTAGCTATAGGTTTGGCTTTGCTTCAGAGACCATTTATTGTAGGAAACGCAAAGAAACTTTGGAAGTTATCAATGTTTTGAAGGTCCAAAAGTGTGGCCTGCAGTAAACAGAAATCCTGGCTAATCATGTTTTCAGTACTCCTCTAGAGGGCAGCTACTTCCCTTATCATTTTGAAAGCACATCTCCTCACTCATATAACTGTTTACCATTTGCAGATCCTAATTTTATAGTAGGAGGGAAGTGGGGTGTTGGTGGTGGTGTTTGTTCACCATAAAATACAGAGAACTAAAGACCTATCAATTCCCAACTCATAAAATCCTCCTCCAGCCTTCTGGACTATGCTACCAGAATTTCCAAAACAGAAATAAAAACAAAAACCCCTTCTATTTTTACCCACAAAGCTGTGATGGATTCATACATATTTGCATTATTAGTAATTGTCCTCAGACTAGTAAAAAGAGTAGGAGTGATTTGTTCAATCTTCCTCTAGTTATAAGAAAGCATCTCATACACATACCCATGACTCTATTTCTTCATTATTAAATTGTTTACATAAATACTTTTTGGATAAATTTTTTTAATTATTTTAAGATCACTACAACTGTGGTGTATGGTGACACAACCTTTAATAAATGTATTTTACATTTATTGAGACAAAAGTTTATACTCACAGCTAAAACTGGTTTGGCTCAGTGGATAGAACGTCGGCCTGTGGACTGAAAGGTCCCAGGTTCGATTCTGGTCAAGGGTATATATCCTGGTTGTGGACACATCCCCAGTGCGGGGTGTGCAGGAGGTGGCTGATCGATGTCTCTCTCATCGATGTTTCTAACTCTCTACCCTCCCTTCCTCTCTGTAAAAAAATCAATAAAATATATTTAAAAAATAGTTTATGCTCACAAAATCTATAACATAATTACAATCCACCACACTGTTCTCCTGCTCCTTACTGTTAGAAAAAAAGGAACTTACTAGGGTTACTCAAATAACTCTTAGGATATCTGTGCTATTGAATACATCAGTTGTCAAATTAAAATCTCCACATGTTGATATTCTATCATTTTCTTCAGCATGGTTCTGTTCTGTTTTTATGCACAAAGACATAAAAACGCTAAATGTCTGTCTAGCTATTCAATTCCCATTGAAGACTTATTAGTTCTAAATATTACACTGTGACCATTATCAAATTATAAAATAAAATCCATTGAGAGATAATTAAAAGGCCAATTTCAATTGTTCATAGAATGTATGTTCAAGAGCTATATAAAAATATTGTTAAAGAAACAGGGAGGCTAACATAGCTTTGACTATATTCTCCTCCATCTTTGGAATACAAAAAGCCAATTTTGGTACCAGAACATCAGTTTTATTAGTGGAGAAAACTATCATAGAAAATTCTGTAAGAGTAATGTAGCTGTCATACATAGATTGTCTAGGCATTCTTAAGAATCTGTAATTAAAGGAGCAAAGAATTGCATGGGAGTAATTTCTCTTATGTTAATGAGAGTGACATTCTTGTGTATCTTGAAAAAATAATTTTCTAAGACTCAAATGGGCAAATGAGATGTAGTGAAAAGGTTTATTCATGTGAAATTAAATCCCTTGTTTCGTAAAATCCCATTACCCTTACATCAGTCCTGGAAAAGGTGCAGCTGGGTGTTCAGCAAACGTAAAAGCAAAGACAGTGTCCAGAGTTACCATCCAATGGTGGAGCTGGGTCCAGCACAACATCAAGCTAATTTTAGTCCATCAGTTCATTGTGTGTGTGGTCCACATGGTTGTAAGCCATGTGGTGAATGTAAGAGACATATTCCCTGCAACAAGAGACCCAGGAGTGAAAGAGCCCAAAGAAAGAACTCCCTTTGTTCAGGAGTTTATGTATCTCAGATTTTGCTCCCTTCCAGTGGCCACCCCTATTCTAGACAATACCCTGTTCCCAGGTATAACTGACAGAGAGAACCTTCTTTATATTACCCAGACTTTACTGGGCATGCCTATAACATTCAGCCTTTCCTTTGCACCTTTCTAGTTATTTAATAACTGGGTTAATTACAGCAGTATCATAAATATGCATAAAAGTGGCAATATTTGAAGTTTTATAAGTTCAAACAAAACCAAAATAGTCTAGTTTTGTATAAAATGAAAAAGGTCTTTAGTTTACATTGGAACTAATTTTTTTTCTTGCGGAAAAAAGCCCTTCAAAGATATAATTGAATATTCCCTCAGGAGAGAAATCAAGACTATATTTACACTTTTATTCAAAATGTGTAAAGAACTCATACATCTCAAGAGCAAAAAATCCCAACTTTTTAAATTTAAAAATTAGCAGTTCTGAAAATACATTTTCAGATGGCCAATAGGCTCATGAAAAGATGCTCAACATCACTAATCATCAGATAAATGCAAGTCAAAACCACAATGAGACATCAGCTCACAGGTGTTAGAAAGATTATTGTCATAAATACAAAAAAAAAAAGTATTGGCAATGATATAAGAAGAAGGAAAACCTAGTACATTGATGATGGGAATGTAAATTGGTATAGCCACTACAGACAGTTATAGAATTTCTTCAAAGATTAAAAATAGAACTACCATGTAATCCATCTATTCCACTGCTGGATATTTATTCCAAGAAACTGAGAACATTAATTCAAAAAGATATATGCACTCCATGTTCATTGCAGCATTATTTATGGTAGCCAAGATATCTCAGCATCCTAAGTGTCTAGCAATGGATAAATGGATAAAGAAGCTGTAATATATATATATATATATATATATATATATATATATATATATATATATATATATATATGTATGTATAATAGAATACTATTTGTCTATGAAAAAGAATTAAATATTGTTATTTGCAACAACATTAATGGATCTTGGGGGCCTCATGTTAAGTGAAATAAGTCAGACAGAGAAAGATAAATACCAAATGTGGAATTAAAAAAAATCAAGCTCATAGATACAGAGAACAAATTGGTGGTTGCCAGAAGAGTGGGGGTGAAGGATTGAAAGGTTGGCAAAATGGGTGAAAGGGGTCAAAGAATACAAACTTACTGTTATAACATAAATATGTTATAGAAATGTAATATGCAGCATGTGGCTGTAGTTAATAGTACTGTATTGCATATTTGAAGGTTGCTAGGAGTCAATTATACAAGTCCTTATTACAAGAAAAATGTTTTTGTAATTATGTATGGTAACAAATAGTAACTACACTTACTGTGATGATCATTTTTGCAATGTATGCAAATATTGAAACATGTATTACACCTGTAATATAATGTTATATGTTAAATATATTTCAATTCAAATACATTATATATGCAAATGACTTAGTCTGTTAGCTTTATATTTGCTATTTTTAAACATGTATTCATTTTCTAACTTCACTCTCACTGTTTAAAAAATGGTTGCGCAAACTATGTTCGATTAAACTGTACTGCATGTTGTTTTCCTTTAGGTTTGAGATGGAAGAAAAACATGTGCTTTTGCAATCCCTCTGGAATATTCTGGCTCAGACTTTAAATGAACTCAGCCCACTAAAACTATTCACAGCAACTTTCATTTCACTTTTGACTCTTATATCCTGTTACTTCTTTCAGGTAAATGTTTGTGACCTTGGCATCTCTTTTCATACCAGAACCTTTGGTTTGTTGACTTTTATTCTTCAAAGTACAGGACACCAAGAAAAAAAAAAAAAGATCTTTCAAAATCTGATGCATACTGTTTGACCAGAGAAAGACACATTCTAGGACACAGACATTTAAAAAAATCTTCTCTTGCCATTAACCACAATATAGTCTCAGTTGGGGATGGGTGGGAGATTCTACTCAGCTGCAATTTTTTATAAATGAAGAAAAAAGAGATTGCAATAACTTTCAGACACATTTGTATGTCACAGTTTTTGTCAGGCTGATTTGGCAGCTCAAAAAGTTAAACAATTCTAATACGTTAGAGGAAAATTACAAGACTACTATATTTTAAAATGTTTATAAGTTAGTTTTGAAGAAAGAAAGAACAGTTTCATATAATGGATCAAAGACATTTATTGCAAAGGAAGCCAAGAAATCTGTTTCTCAAAAATATTTGCCATAGGAAAAAGTACCCAAAAGACAGCCCTTTTGGTATAAAGGCTGGAAACCTTTTCTGGGTCATTTAAACAGCTCTCCAGTGAAACATGGCCAATTTATGATTAAAAGCAGAAATAAAAACTAAAATATAACTGCAAACTGTCCTTTGGGTAGGGTTCTCTTTTTCAGAAATCTATAATAGTCTCATTAATGTCTTATCCAGATCCCATATGCTGGTAAGTAACTAAAATTTTCTTTAAAGAGGCAAATTATTATTAAGGATTCAGGCCCTAACTATGAGACCACAGTAAACTTGAATACAAAATAACAGCCAGTACAGTTGCTAGCAGGCCATTTTAATAACTTGAAATTAGAGAAAACAGTGTATTTTTTTCTCTTTTTTAATCTTTATTGTTGAAAGTATTACAGTTGTTCCATTTTTTCTCCCCATTGACCCCCCCCCTCCATACTGCTCCTGCTCCTTCCCCAGGCCTACTCCACACTATTGTTTGTCATGGAGCTATGCATATATATATATATGTATATATATATATATATATATATATATATATATATATATATATATATATGCCCAACCAACTGTGATGACCAAATGACTGTAATGACCGGTTGACCAGTTGCTATTATGAGCACTGACCACCAGAGGACAGACACTCAATGCAGGAGCTGCCCTCTGGTGATGAGTGAGAGTGAAGTTACAAATTGAATACAGGGAGAGTGCTGCTCAGCCAGAAGCCAGGCTCATGGCTGGCAAGAACAGCTGCATTTTCAGGAGCCTCACCCAACTCTGCAGCAGCACTACTGAGCAGTGGAGGCAGGCGCAGTGGGTAAGGATGAGCATGCTCAGCACAGTGCCTCTGCCCCAGCTCGAGCTCCTCCCTGGCAGCCTGCAGCTTGGTGCACTGCTACGTCCTTTGGGAGCTGTCTGACTGTCAGTTTAGGCCTGATCCCCACCTGGCCTGCGAGGATCAGGCCTAAACTGGCAGTCAGATATCCCCCAAGGGGTCTCAGATTACAAGAGGGTGCAGGCCAGGCTGAGGGATGCCCCCCCTACACACACAAATCCATGCACCAGGACTCTAGTCTGTATATAAGTTCTTTGTTTAATCTCTTCCCACGCCTCCACAACTATATCTTAACCAAGGACAACTCATTCTTTCAGGCAAGTAAGTACTCATATACATGATATGCTTTAGAGAAACCTAAAAAGATCATGCTTCCCTCAGAAGCCTGATTTGTTTATTGAAATTTCTACCATGACAGTGTACTTTTATGTTACAGATGCTATCACAGTAGGTCTATGCTTGAGAGGTAAGATACAAATTATTGTAAACAAATTAATGTGGCTTAATTATCTATTTCCTTGCATAGTCAAGAGCTCTGGAAACAATGGAGAAAGACTAAAGATGTGTATGTAAAATAAAAGAATGGATAAGAGAAAGGTCTGAGTTTATTTTTGGATTCCACTTAGAAGGGAAGCCTGAGGACTGAAGGGACTCTAAAAGTAAACATGGAATACCATAAACACCAGTATGTGAGGAAAAGACCACTGGCCTATCAGTCGAAACATGCAGTTCTAGTGTAAGTCCTAAAAATTATATTCTATGACCTTGGGTAAATCCTTTTCCTCCCTAGATTCAAATTACTCACTCCATCAAAAGAAGATAGGGATTATGAATTAACTAGAGGCCTGGTGCATGAAAATTTATGCACTCCAGAGGGGAGGATCCCTCAGCCTGGCCTGCACCTTCTCACAGTCCAGGAACTCTGAGGGGATGTCCTACTGTTGTCTTAGGCCTGCTCCCTGCAGGGAATAGGCCTAAGCTGCAGTCTGGCCTCCATCTGTGAAAAGTGACCAGGCCGGCCAATCAGGGGATGGCATTGCCCCCAACACCCTGCTACTGCCACTGCTGTTGGCCTCCCTCTGTAGGAGGTGCCCAGGCAGCTGATCAAGAGACAGCACCAGAGCATGGCCCTGCCCCCTCCCCTATCACCCCTTTGCAGCCGCTGGTCACTGACACTTTTGGACCCCCTCATCGCCATCCCCTCCCTCTGCCCACTGGCACATGTTTTGGCTGGCTTGGCACCACCTCCTCACCGGGCCTGCCCTCTACCAACTGGTCATTCTGCAGTTTGGTCAATTTATATATTATGCTATTTTCTTTTTTGTTTTGTTTTGTTTTAATAAATCTTTATTGTTCAGATTATTACAATTGTTCCTCTTTTTTCCCCCATATCTCCTTTCCACCCGGCTCCCACCCCACCATCTGCCTTTACCTCCCCCGCATTTTCCTCATCCATAGGTGTATGATTTTTGTGCAGTCTCTCCCTCCACCTGCCCTTACCTCTTTTCCTCTTAGAATTATCAGTCCACTCCCTTTCTATGCCCCTAATTCTATTATATTCACCAGTTTATTCTGTTCATCAGATTTTTAATTCACTTGATTTTTAGATTCACTTGTTGATAGATATGTATTTGTTGTTCATAATTTTTACATTTACCATTTTCTTCTTCCTCTTATTAAAGAATACCTTTCAGCATTTCATATAGTACTGGTTTGGTGTTGATGAACTCCTTTAGTTTTTTCTTATCTGTGAAGCTCTTTATCTGCCCTTCAATTCTGAATGATAGCTTTGCTGGGTAGAGTAATCTTGGTTGTAGGTTCTTGCTATTCATCACGTTGAATATTTCTTGCCACTCCTGTCTGGCCTGTGTAGTTTCAGTTGAGAAATCAGCTGACAATCATATGGGTGCTCCCTTGTAGATAATTGACTTTTTTTTCTGTCTGCTTTTAATATTCTACCTTTGTCTTTTGCTCTCGGTATTTTAACTATGATGTGACTTGGTGTGATCCTCTTTGGTTTCCTTTTGTTTGGGGTTCTGTGATTTTCCTGGACTTATAAGTCTATTTCTTTCACCAGGTGGGAGAAGTTTTCAGTCATTATTTCTTCAAATAGGTTTTCAGTATCTTGCTCTCTCTCTTCTTCTGGAACCCCCATAATTCTGATGTTGGTATGCTTGAAGTTGTCCCAGAGACTCCTTACACTATCTTCACATTTTTTGGATTCTTTTTTCTTTTTTCTTTTCCAGTGGAGTGTTTTTTGCTTCTTTGTATTTCAAATCTTTGACTTGATTCTTGTGTTCCTCTAGTCTGCTGTTAGGTTTCTGTATATATTTTTTTTTAATTTCAGTCAGTGTATCTTTAATTTCTAGTTGGTCCTTTTTTATCTCCTCTTGGATATTGCTGAATTTATTAATTTTTACTGGGAAATTCTTTAAACACCTTATAATCGTGGTTTTGAACTCTATATTCAGTCATTTGTTTTCCTCCATTTCTTTCCTTTGTGATCTGTTCTTTTGTCTTTGCATATTTTGCTACTTCCCTGAGTTGGTAGAGTAACTTTGTGTGCTAGGTGTCCTATATGGCCCAGTAGCTCTGTCTCCCCAGTTACCTGAGGTGGATGCTCTTGGTGCATTCCTATGTGAACTGTGTGTACAGTCTTGTTGTAGTTAATTCTTGACTGTTGTTTGTATCACTGGGGGTAATTGACCGCCAAGCCAATTGGTTGTGAGGATCAGCTGTGTCTGAGCACTCACGCTTGTCTCCAGATCTCTGCCTTTCCAGTTCCCCTGAGTTTCCATATACTCTAGGAACCTATATGAGTCTGGGTCCCCAGGGTCTCGCCCAAAACGGGTTCAGTGCAGTTGGACCTGGATTTCAGTGCAGTTGTGAGGTTCTGTTTTCCTCCTGCTAGAGAAAGCCAGAGACACAATCAGCAATCAGCGCTCTGTATGTACACTTTCACATGCACTTTCGCAAGCACTTTCTGCTGCCCACAGACCTCTGTCTTTCATGGCTCCCCTAAATTTCTGTGCATTCCTTCCTTTTCACAACAGTCCAGACTCCCTTGTATGAGTCTCACTTGGAGCTGGGGTTTAGTACAGTCAGAAGTGGGGTTCAGTGAAGACTAGATTTTCCATCTCCCTCCCCCTAGAGGAAACCAGCCAGACCCTCCTCTACCCATCCTCTCCATGAGTGTGTCTCCATACCTCAGCTTTTTACAGCTTCTCTGAGTCTTCAGGAGTCTCTCTCTTTACTTTTAGTTGTAGAATTTTCACTCAGCCAGCTTTCCTGTGGTTCTAGATGGTGTCCATTCTGTCTCTTAGTCATAATTTTGAAATTGTTTTGGAAGGCAGCAGCTTAGGTGTTCACCTATGCCACCATCTTTGTTTCTCCTACATATTATGCTTTTATTATATAGGATAATTTCTGAAGTCCTATTTAGCACTCTTCAAATGATAAAAGGTGTGGACAGGATGCTTCTGAAGGTAAACTGGTTGTTTACCTATTTTGCCTAGCCCCATTCAAATTCTGGGATCCAAATAACCTTCTATAGAGACACTTAGAAGCAATAAGAAGCAAAATGGATTACTCTTTAAAGGAACACATTCCAATGAGTAACAACAGTCCTATTAAATAAATAATTATTTTTATCTCCTTGCACATTCTATTCTGTCATTATTTTAATTACTAAAATGAATTGATTTTCTATTAACAAAGCCCATGCCAGTTTTCTCTCTCTGACACAACAAATTCATGACACATTTTTTTTTCTATCTTTACTTTACCACATTTCATTTACTGAAGACCCAAGGCTTAGCAATACAAAATCTCCTCTGTTTTCCCACCTGGCCTTTCAAATATGTGTTATAGAAAAACAACATAAAAACATATAAGTGATTATAGAGTAAAACACCAAATGGAGAGATATGAAACATTTAGAGCTTCTTGTCAGTAGAA
>PVJN01010566.1:0-57180 GCA_004026805.1 Lasiurus borealis | reverse complement strand
TGTCTGTGACCATATCCTATGGATATACATTTTGTTTCTAGACTAGGTTTTCTTAACATTTGTAACAGTCTGTCTTCTTTCTCCCAATCCCTAAATGACCATGTGTCCCATTAGTGAATGATCTATTTTCATGCCTTTGTTTTTCTCATCCTGTAAAATGCCATTCATTCCATCAGGCATAGAGTGTCATGCTGTAACATATAACCATAATAACTCTATGGTGTTTTATGATGATAATATACCTAAGGGTTTGGAATCCCTGGTTAGAGAGATTGGGTTTCAAGTGCTTTCTTTTTAATTGTATGACCTTGGGACCAGTTTTTTAATCTATAAAATAGAATTACTAGCAGTAATTATTTCCATAGGAATATTATAAAATGAAAATGATTTTATGTGTAAAGTATTTAGCATGAACAATAATGGCACACAATAAGCATTTTAAAATGGTAGCTAATACAAAATATTCAATGTTCCATGATTTTATTAAACATTGAATATCTTTGGATTGTGTTCTGTCTTTAATATGCTTAGTCAGACAAGTGAAATTGTATAAAATATATATTTATTTAAACACTGAAAAAAGTATTTTATCTTTAGTATTTTCTCTATCTAAATATTAAGAATTTCCTGAATAATAATCCATTTCCTCACATCAATAATAATACATATAGAAAAAAAAATTATTTGTTAGAAAAAGTAAATACTTAAAACATTGGTATAATTTATGAAAAAGAAAAGCATCAAATGATTAACATAAAGTTTAAAATAAATTAATAGAATTTTCAACTTGCCTCAGGGACATTGTCAATGAAAACGTACTTTCAAAATAAAATTGGATGTGGTAATCATTAACACCAGAAGGTAGAAATAAGGATACATTTAAAGAAGGGCTCAGCTGGCACACTTTAAATTTTTTTAGGCTACTAATATGGGAGAACATATTCGCAAATGTTATCACTGTTAAAGGTTTAATCTCCAACATCTACAGGCAAATTATACAACTTAATAAAAGGAAGATAAATGATCCAATAAAAAAATGGGCAGTGGACCATAGAATCTTTTAGAAAGAAGACAGAAGAAAGGCCAAGAGGCATATGAAAACAATGTTTCAAAGTCACTAATTATCCAAGAGATGCAAATCAAAACGACAATGTGGTAGCATCTCACAGCTGTCAGAATGTGAATCATCAACAAATCAACAAATGACAAGTGCTGGCGAGGATGTGGAGAAAAAGGAACCCTTGTGCACTGGTGGTGGGAATGCAGACTGGTGCAGCCACTATGGAGAACAGTAGGGAGTTTCCTCAAAAAAACTAAAAATGGAACTTTCATTTGACCCAGTAATCCCACTTCTAGAAATATATCCCAAGAAACTAGAAACACCAGTCAGAGAGGATATATGCACCCCTATGTTCATAGCAGCATAATGTACAATAGCTAAGACTTTGAAACAGCCTAAATGCCCATCAGCAGATGAGTGGATTAAAAAATGATGGTAGATCTACACAATGGAATACTACACTGCTATAAAAAAGAAGGAACTTTTACCATTTGCAGCAGCATGGATGGATCTGGAGAGCATCATGTTAAATGAAATAAGCCAGTCAATGAAAGAAAAATACCACATGCTCTCATTCATTTATGGAAAATAAAGAACATTATAATCTGATAAACAAAAAGATAGATACAGAGGCAGTAAAGCATGGAACAGACTGTCAAATTACAGCGGGGAGGTTGGGGAGTGTTGGGGAGTGGGGAGGGAAAAGATCAACCAAAGGAGTTGTATACATGCATATAAGCACAAAAATGGACACAAGACATGTGGGAAATGGATGGGATGAGGGCATGCAACAGGAGTTAGGGGAGGCTGGGGGAATGTCAATGGGGGATAAATAGTAGATATATGTACTACTTATGTAATACTTTCAATAATAAAAAATTAAAAAATAAAAATAAAAGTCTTGCATAAAAAAAAAGTGAATTAGATTTTACTAGCTGTACATGAGGTCTGTTCCCTATGGTTCAATACAAGATAATTGTAAAAAAAATAATAAAAATAAAGAAGAAATTGATTAGAGACCCAAAATACAATATCTTTATGTCATGTGCTTTTAATTTTATTTATTTATTTTAGTTCTTAGTTTTTATTTCAGACAAAGTTATTAAACTTTTTAGGGATTAGCTTGCCCCATCTGTAA
Source organism: Lasiurus borealis (assembly GCA_004026805.1). Lineage (NCBI taxonomy): Eukaryota > Metazoa > Chordata > Mammalia > Chiroptera > Vespertilionidae > Lasiurus > Lasiurus borealis. The sequence continues at coordinate 54,982 of PVJN01010566.1, read as the reverse complement.
AATGGAAATAAAGTCTGATCAATCTTATCTCATGGAGTATTAAAAATGTCAAAAGCCAAATGGAAAGTGTACATTGGAGAGCTTGTTAACATTAAGAGTCCCTTTCCACAATAAAATATTATCACCCCTCTTCTATCCTAATAACTTACTACTTAATGATCACTGGTTCTGCTGTACAGAGAAGGTAAGCATGGCCTATACAATAACTTAGAATCATGGCAACACTCATTTGTGGCTAGTACCAGTGTTACAGCAACTCTAGTTTACAGAGAAGAAAATGGAAGTTTTCAGAAGTTACATCGATGTGTTCCTCAGCTAACATGAGGTAAGTGGAGACAGAATTCAGTGCTATCTGACTCTGGGTCCATGAACCTATTCATCCCTCCATTTTGCTTCTCTCAGAGTTTTTATTTATTTATTTATTTGTTTGTTTGTTTATTTATTTATTTATTTATTTATTTAGAGGCAAAAACTTTCAGTTGGATTATAATATATACATACAGAGAATCATATTACATATATATGTCCATAATATATATATACACTAGAAACCTGGTGTAAGATATTTTTGCACTGGGGAAGGGTTGTCCCTCAGTCGAGCCTGTACCCTGTCCAACATGGGACATCCCTCTCACAATCTGGGACTGCCGGCTCCCAACCACATGCCTACCTGATTGCCCCTAACTGTTTCTGCCTACCAACATGACCATCCCCTAGCTAATCCCCTGCCATCCTGATTGATGGCCAACTGCTCCCTCCCAGCCGGATGGTCCCTAACTGCCCTCCCCTGCCAGCCTGGTTGCCCCCAACTGCCTCCACCACCAGCCTAATAACCCCCAACTGCCCTTCCATGCTGACCTAGTAACCCCCACTTTTCCTCCCCTGCTAGCCCAGTCACCCCCAACTTACCTCATCTACAGGCCTGGTCAACTCCAACTGCCCTCCCCTGCAGGTCTAGTTCCTCCCACCTGCCCTACCATGCAGACCTGGTCCCCCCTCAACTGCCCTCCTATGCCAACCTGGTCACCTTTAACTGCCCTCCCCTATTTGCCTGGTCACCTCTAAATACCCTCCCCTACTGGACTGGTTGCCCTCAACTGCCATCCCCTGGCAGTTTGGTCACCCCTAACTGCCCTCCCCTACAGGCCTGGATCCCCCCACTGCCCTCCCCTGAAGATCTGGTCCCCCCCAACTTCCCTCCCCTGCTGGCCTTATCACCAACAACTGCCCTCCCCTGCCGGCCATCTTGTGGTGGCCATCTTTGACCACATGGGGGGGGGCATTTTGTACGAGGGCATGGAGGTCAATTTGCTTACTACCTCTTTTTTATATAGGATAATGCATATGAGAAAGCCAAATATCTGCTAACCCATTGAAGTTTTCGATCAATGCAGTTGTAAAAAAAGACAAAGAGGGTAGCATGATGAAATCAGCATTTGTATTACTTCCATTATATAAATTTTAGACAAAACAAATAGGTATTTGTTTTTTTATCCAATAATGCCCATCTATTTTTTACTGTGGTAAAACATGCCTAATAACTTTTTATATAAAAAAGAGGACATCTTACTTAGTTATCTAACTTTTTTCAAGTGACTTACTACAATTTCTTACAGTAAATACTTATTCATCTTATAAAAATGATATGAATTTTATATCAATGAACCATTTTAATTGTACCTCAAATATTCTGATATGCAGTACTTTTATAGCAGTTCAGTTCTAAAAGATTTGTAATTTCTATTGTCATTTCCTCTTCAACTCATGAATTGTTTGGAGATTCACTTAATCAAAATGTGATGTTTCTCCATATATTTTTTTTAAGAAAAATGATTTTAAATATAATAATGTTACATGAAATAAATATTAATATTTCAAGAAAAAACTATTTTAAATATAATAAAGTTACCAAAACGGTACTAACATAGTATAATATCAAAAAAATTGGCCAAAACCAGTTTCGCTCAGTGGATAGAGCGTTGGCCTGCGGACTGAAAGGTCCCAGGTTCAAATCTGGTCAAGGGCATATACCTTGGTTGCAGGCACACCTCCAGTGGGGGATGTGCAGGAGGCGGCTGATTGATGTCTCTCTCTCATTGATGTTTCTAACTTTCTATCCCTCTCCCTTCCTCTCTGTAAAAAAAAATCAATAAAAAAGTTGTAGTAAATATTTAAAATGTACAAATAACAGGATTACTTCTATTATATTCTACAATATTTTTTAATCTGGATCTATTTGGTTAAGCATTTTATGTTGTTCTTTATATTTCACATATGAGTGAGATCGTATGATGTTTATCTTTCTCTGACTAGTGTATTTCACTCAGCATAATGCTTTGAAAGTCCATCCATGCAGTTGCAAATGGCAATAGTCCTTATTTTTTATAGCAGCCTAATATTCCATTGTGTAGATATACCATCATTTTTTAAACCACTCATCTCCTGATGGGCACTTAGGCTGTTTCCAAATCTTAGTATGATGAATTTACTGCTATGAACATAGGGATGCATATATTCTTTCTAATTGGTGTTTCTGATTTCTTGGGATATATTCTTAAAAGTGGGACTACTGGGTCAAATGGGACTCTATTTTCAATTTTTTTGAGGAGTCTTCATACTGTTTGCCACAGTGGTTGCAGTAGTCAGCATTCCCACCAGCAGTGCAAGAGTGTTCCTTTTTCTTAGCATCTTCAACAGCACTTGTCATTTTGTTGATTTGTTGGTGACAACTATCTTGACAGGTGAGAGATGGTATCTCATTGTCATTTTGACTTGCATTTTGACAGATGATTAGTGACATTGAGCATATTTTCCTATGTCTCTTGACCTTTTGTAGGTCCTCTTTCAAAAAGTGTCTCTTTAGTTCATTTGCCCATTTTTGGATTGGATTGCTTATATTCCTTTTGTTAAGTTGTATGAGTTCCTATAAATTTTGGAGTTTAAACCCTTATCAGAGATAGCATAGGCAAATATGTCCTCCCATGCAGTGGGATTTCTTGTTTTTTGTTGATTGCTTCTTTTGCTGTGCAGAAGTTTTTTATTTTGATGTAGTCACATTTGTTTATTTTCTCCTTAGTTTCCATTGCCTTAGGAGCTTTATTGGTAAAGATATTGCTACGATATACATCTGATATTTTGCTGCCTATGAAGTCTTCTAAGATTTTTATGGTTTCCGGTCTTATATTTAAGTCCTTTAGCCATTTTGAGCTTATTTTTGTGTATGGTGTAAGTTGGTAGTCTAGTTTCATTTTTTTTTTTGCAAGTATCTGTCCAATTTTCCCAACACCACTTTTTGAAGATACTATGTTGACTCCATTTTATGTTCTTGCCTCCTTTGTCAAATATTAGTTAAGAACAATGACGTGGGTCAACTTCTGGGTTCTCTGTTCTGTCTCATTGGTCTATATGTCTGCTCCTGTGAAAGTACCAGGCAGTTTTGAGAACAGTGGTTTTTCAATATAGCTTGATATCTGGTATTGTGATCCCTCCAAGTTTGCTCTTTCAGGATTGCTGCAGCTATTTGGGTCTTTTTGTATTCCATTTAAATTTTTGGAGAGTTTTTTCTAGGTCTATGAAATAGTCCATTGGTATTGTAATAGGAATTGCATTGTATATGTAGATTGTTTTGGGTAATATGGACATTTTAATGATGTTGATTCTACCAGTCCATGAACAGAGTATATTCTTCTATTTACTTATGTCTTCCTCTATCTCCTTTTTCAATATCCTGTAGTTTTCTGAGTACTGGTATTTTACCTCCTTAGTTAAGTTTATTCCTAGGTATCTTAATTTTTGTTGTTGTTGCAATGTAGCTGGTATTGTTTTATTTTATTTAGTTTCTCTGTCTGTGAGTTCATTATTAGTGTATAAATTAGCCATAGATTTCTAGATGTCAATTTTGTATCCCACTACGTTGACAAATTCATTTATTCTAGTAGTTTTTTTTATCGAGTCTTTGGGGATTTTCCATGTACAATATCATGTCATCTGTGAATAATAACAGTTTTACTTTTTCTTTTCCAATTTATATGTCTTTTATTTCTTATTCTTGTTTGATCACTATGGTCAGCACTTCCTGTACTATGTCAAACAGGAATGGTGAAAGTGGGTATCCCTGCATTTTTCCCATTCTTAGAGGAAATGGTTTTAGTTTTTGCCCATTGAGTATGATGCTGGCTGTAGGTTTGTCCTATATGGCCTTTATCATGTTGAGATGTGGTCTCTCTATTCCCACTTTGCTGAGAGTTTTTATCAAAAGTAGATGTTGTATTTTGTTGAATGATTTTTCTGCATCTATCAATATGATTATGTAATTTTTTGCAATTTGGTTATGCAATATTTCATGTTTATTGATTTGTGAATATTATACCAGCCTTGCATCTTTGAAATAAACCCTGCTTGGTCATGGTGTATAATTTTTTAAATATATTGCTAGGTTTGTTGTGCTAATATTTTGTTGAGGATTTTAGCATTTATGTTCATCAGGGATATTGTCCTGTAATTCTCTTTCTTTGTAGTGTCTTTAACTGGTTTTGAAATTAGGATAATGCTGGACTCACAAAAAGTGTTTGGAATTGTTCCTTTCTCTTGGATTTTATGAAATGGTTTGAGGAGTATAATTGTTAGTTCTTTTTGAATGTTTGGTCAAACTGCCCTGTGAAGCCATTCAGACCTGGGCTATTGTTTGGTGGGAGTTTTTTGATTACTGCTTCTATTTCATCAGTTGTTATTGGCTCATTCAGGCCTATTTATTCTTCCTGATTCAGTTTTGGGAGATTGTATTTTTCTAGAAATTTGTCTATTTCAGTAGTCAGCAAACACATTAGTCAACAGAACCAAATATCAACAGTAGGACAATTGAAATTTTTTTTGAGAGCCAAATTTTTTAAACTTAAACTTCTTCTAAAACCAATTCTTCAAAATAGATTTGCCCAGGCTGTGGTATTTTGTGGACCAAAGGGCCAAAGAGCCACATGTGACTCGCGAGCCACAGTTTGCCAACCACGGTTTTATTTAATCCACATTGTTCAGCTTGTTGGCATATAGTTGTTAATAGTACTTTCTTACAATCCTTTGTATTGATTTGGTGTCAGTGGTTACTCCTCCAATTTTTATTTTTTTTTAAATTAATGTGTTACATGTATACATATCTTCCCATTGCCCCCCTCCCAGGCATACCCTAACACCACAGTATCTTGTGTTCATTAGTTATGCTTATATGCATGCATACAAGTCCTTTGGTTGATCTCTTATCTACCCCACCTCTCCTTCAACTTCCTGCTGTAATTTGACAGTCTGTTTGATGATTTACTGCCTCTGTATCTATCCTTCTGTTCATCAGTTTATAATGTTCTTTATTATCCACAAATGAGTGAGATCATGTGGTGTTTCTCCATTGACTGGCTTATTTCACTTAGCATAAGGGTCTCCATTTCTATACAGATTGCTGCAAATGGTAAGAATTCCTTCTATTTATGTCAGGATGTAATTCCATTGTGTAGATGTACCATAGTTTTCTCATCCACTCATCAGCTGATTAGAACCTAGGCTGTTTCTAATTGTAGCTATTGTAAATTGTGCTGCTATGAACATAGGGGTGCAGGAATCCTTTCTGATTTGTGTTTCTAATTTCTTAGGATATATTCCTAAAAGTGGGATTGCTGGGTCAAATGGGAGATCCATTTTTAGTTTTTTGAGGAAACTCCATATTATTCTCCACAGTGGCTGCACCAGTCTGCATTCCCACCAGCAGTGCACAAGGGTTCCTTTTTTCTCAGCATCTTCACCAACATTTGTCCTTTGTTGATTTGTTGATGATTGCCATTCTGACAGGTGTGAGATGGTATCACATTGTCATTTTGATTTGCATCTCTCGGATAATTAGTGACTTTGAACTTGTTTTCATGTGTCTCTTGGCTTTCCTTTTGCCTTTTGAAAAGGTTTTATTTAGATCTGTTGCCCATTTTTTATTGGATAATTTATCTTCTTTTTATTAAGTTGTATAAGTTGGCTGTAGATGTTGGAGATTAAACCTTTATCAGTGCTAACATTTGCAAATATGTTCTCCCACACAGTGGACTTTCTTATTGTTTTGTTGATTGTTTCTTGGGCTTGCAAAAGCTTTTTATTTTGATGTAGTCCCATTCGTTTAATTTTTTCTTTAGTTTCCATTGCCCTTGGAGCAGTATCAGTGAGGAAGTTCTTTTGGCATATGTCTGAGATTGTGCTGCCTGTGGATTCCTTTACTATTTTTATGGTTTCTTATCTTATGTTTAAGTCCTGTATCCATTTGGGGTTTATTTTTGTATACAGTGTAAGTTGGTGGTCTAGTTTCATTTTTTTTGCATGTATCTGTCTAATTTTCCCAACATCATGTATTGAAGAGGCTGTCTTGGCTCCGTTTTATGTTCATGCATGCTTTGTCAAATAGAAATTGAGCATAGTGCTTTAGGTGGATATCTGGATTCTCTATTCTATTCCATTGGTCTATATGTCTGTTCTTGTGCCAGTACCAGGCTATTTTGAGAACAGTTGCTTTGTAATATAGCTTGAAATCTGGTATTGAGATCCCACTTACTTGATTCTTCTTTCTCAGGATTGCTGTGGTTATTTGCAGACTTTTGTTGTTCCAGATGAACCTTTGAAGAGTTCTTTCTAGGTCTGTGAAATACATCATTGATATTTTAATGCGTAGTGCATTGAATCTATAGATTGCTTTGGGTAGGATGGACATTTTAATGATGTTGATTCTCCCAATCCATGAGCATGGTATACTCTTTTATCTGTTTACATGTTCCTCTTTTTTCAGTGTCCTGTAGTTTTCTGCGTATAGGTCTTTTACCCTTTTACCTCCTTAGTTAGGTTTATTCCTAGGTATCTTAATTTTTGTGGTGCAATGGTAAATAGGATTCGTTTTTTAATCTCTCTTTCTGTAATTTCACTGTTAGTGTATAGAAATGCCATAGATTTCTTGGCATTAATTTTGTATCCTGATACATTGTCAAATTCATTTATGAAGTCTATTAGTTTTTGGATGGAGTCCTTCAGGTTTTTTTTTTTTATGTGCAGTATCATGTCATCTGCATATAGGAACAGTTTTACTTGTACTTTTCCAAATTTTATGTTTTATTTCTTCGTCTTGTCTACTTGCAATTGTTAATACTTCCAGCACTATGTTAAAGAAGAGAGTAAGAGTGGGCATCCCTGTCTTGTTCCTTCTCTTAGGGGATATGGTTTTAGTTTTTGCCCATTGAGTATGATGTTAGCTGTGGATTTATCATATATGTCTTTTGTGATGTTGAGATATAATCCTTCTATCCCCACCTTGCTGAGAGTTTTTATCAAGAAAGGGTGCTGGATTTTGTCAAAAGCTTTTTCTGCATCAATTGATATGACTATGTGATTTTTACCTCTCAATTTGTTTATGTGATGTATCACGTTTTTTGATTTGCAAATATTGTACCATCCTTGCATCCTTGGGATAAATCCAACTTGTTCATGGTGTATGATCTTTCTGACGTATTGCTGGATCTGATTTGTAGTATTTTGTTGAGGATTTTGGCATCTATATTCATGAGGGATATTGGCCTGTAATTCTCTTTCATTGTGTTAACTTTATCTGGTTTTGGTATTAGGGTGATACTGGCTTTAAAGAAGGTGTTTGGAAGTGTTTCTTCTTCTTGAATATTTTAGAATCGTCTGAGAAGGATAGGTTTTAATTCTTTTTTGAATCTTTGGTAAAACTCTCCTGCATAGCCATCTGGTCCCAGGCTTTTTTTTTCCTGTGAGGTTTTTGATGATTGCTTTAATTTCTTCCACAGTTATTGGACTATTGAGATATTTAGGTTCTTTGTGATTGAGTTTTGGAAGGTTATATTTTTCAAGGAATGTGTCCATTTTCTGCAGGTTGTCCAATTTGTTGGAATAGAGTTGTTCATAGTATTTTTTAACAATCCTTTGTATTTTGGTGGGGTCTGTTGTTATTTCTCCCCTTTCATTTTTGGTTTTATTTATTTGAGTTGTCCTCTTTGTTTCTTGGTGAGCCTGGCTAGAGGTCCATCAATCTTGTTTATCCTTTCAAAGAACCAGCTCTTGGTTTTGTTCCTCTTTTGAATTGTTTCTTTGGTCTCCATGTTGTTTATCTCTGCTCTGATATTTACTATTTCCTTCCTTCTGCTTACACAGGGCTTTTCTTGTTCCTCTCTTTCTAACTTTTTGAGTTGTATGGTTAGGTAATTTATTACCATAGTTTCCTGTTTTTTTTTTTGTTTGTTTGTTTGTTTTTTTGCAGCAGGCTTGCTCGTAGGACTATGAACTTCCCTCTCAAGACTGCTTTCACTGTGTCCCATAAATTTTGTATTGTTGTGTTGTCATTGTCATTTGTTGCCATGATGTTTTTTATTTCTTCCTTGATCTCTCTAGTTACCCAGTCTTTGTTTCATAGCATGCCGTTTATTCTCCATGTGTTTGATTTCTTTGTATTGTTTTTATTGTAGTTGATTTTTAAATTTTATGCCACTGTGGTCTGAGAAAATGTTTGATATGATTTCTATCTTCTTGAATTTGAAGAGACCTTTCCTATGATACTACATATGATCTATCTTTGAAAATGACCCATGTGCACTGGAGAAGAATGTATATTCTGTGTCTTTGGGGTGAAATATTCTGAAGATGTCATTTAATTCCATATGGTCTAGTGAGTCATTTAGGATTGATGTTTCTTTGTTGATTTTTTGTTTAGAAGATTTGTCCAGTGGTGACAGTGGGATATTAAAGTCTCCTACTATGATTGTATTGCTGTCAATCTCTCCCATAATATCCTCCAGGATTTTTTAATGTATTTAGGTGCTCCTATATTGGGTGTCAATGGTTTACAAATTTTGTTTTACCTTTTAAAAAACCGACTTCTGTTTTTTTTATTTTTTAATATTTAGTCTGTGTGCTATTTATTTCTGCTCTAATTTTTATTATTTTCTTCCTTCTATTTCCTCTGTGCTTTTTGTTTTTGTTGTTCTCTTTCTAGTTCTTTAAGTTGTAGGGTTAAATTGTTTATTGCTAATTTTCCTCATTTTTTTTTTTTGAGGTATGCTTGAAGTGCTATCACCTTCCCTCACAGGACTGCTTTCAGTGTGTCCCAGATACTTTAGGATGTTATGTGTTCATTTTCATTTTTTTCCAGGGAATTTTTTATTTCTTTTGTGATCTCATTGGTAACCCAATCATTGTTTAATAATATGCTATTTAGCCTCCATGTATTTGAATGTTTTTGGGTGTTTTAACTGTACTTGATTTCTAATTTCATTCCACTATGGTCTGAGTAAATGCTTGATATGATTTTAATCTTCTTGAACTTGTGGATATTTGGTTTGTCTTAACATGTGGTCTATTTTTGTGAATGATCCTTGTGCACTTAAGAAGAATGTATATTCTGCAGATTTGGGGTAAAATGTTCTATAAATGTCAATTAAATACAACTGATCCAGTATGTCCTTTAGAGTCTGTGTTTCCTTGTTAAGTTTTTGTCTGCAAGATCTATCCAGTGTAGTCAGAGGGGTGTTAAACTCCCCTACAATGACTTTATTGTTATTCATCTCTCTTCAACATTCTCAGTAAGTTATTTTTAATATAGTTGGGTGCTCTTTGTTGGGTCTGTGTATGTTTACCAGTGTTATATCTTCTTATTGGATCAATCCCTTTAGTATTATGTAATGACCTTTTTTGTATCTCATGATGGCCTTCATTTTAAAGTCTATTTTTTTAAATTTAAGTATTGCTACTCCAACTTTTTGTTTGTTTGTTTTCAATTTGCAAAAAAAGTTGTTTTCCATCCCTTTACTCTTATCCTGTATGTTGAGTTGCAAATAACTCCCTTCTCTTTCCTGAGTTCCAGATGTTTTTTACAAGGCTGTAAAAGTGTGGTGAGCTTGGTATAACTGAGAGTTCCTATATTTAGATATTTACATCATGAAGATTGGAGATTTTATGTGTTGTTGATCACTTATTTACTATGTTGTGGTCTTTCAGAGATAAAAGTGATTCTTTTGGGCAAGGTTGCCATGGACCTACTAACTATAAGTTTGTAGTGAGAATAAATTAAAATCCAAGCTGTCACTAGTTTGAAGCCAGCAAATGTACACTTTCTGCTCCTTTAAGTTTCCTCCTTGACATCAGAAAATGAAACCATTAAGTGAAAATAGTGCTTGTTATGATAATTCAAATATCTTGAGAACATTGATAATTTAGATTTTTAAATTCAATTTTAAATTTAGGGTGTATTATATAGCCTTCTAAATAACTCAAAGTTATAGCAGGCCAGTCTAGTTTGAGAGAGCTCACTCTAAGGTACACATGTGATTTCAAATTATCCATGAACTGCAAATGAGGATTTCATTGCATGAATGATATATTTGCATCAAAAGAACAATTAATTTTATGTCCTCTCAGAGGCTGATTAATGATTCTATCCCTATACTCTAACAAAAATCAGCATTGTTTTAAAAAAACAAATATTTAATTAAACATCTTAGTTTTCATGATATTAACTGACATAGATACCTATAAGTGACTGTATTATAGGATGCATTCATAGTAATATAAGGAAAACATTATGTAATACCCTTATATTTAAATAATTGGTTTTGGTTATATCATCATTGAAATTAATATAAAATTAAAATCTATGGATACTAGAACAGCAAAAAAAATGTGGTTTGGATCTTTAAAAAGGGCTGCATACCCCTGAGACAGGGCGGTGGTGAGTGTGTGGGAGTAAGAGACCAACCAAAGAACTTGTATGCATGTATATGAGCATAACCAATGGGCACAGACAGTAGGAATGTGAGGGGATGTGTTGGGGGGTGGGAGTGGCTAGAGATAAAAAGAGACTCATGTAATACTTTAAACAATAAAGAATTTAAATTAAAACATTATTTGCTTGGTTATAGGATTTTAATAACAACAAAATATAATATTTTAACAAAGTTGTTACTCTGCCCCAGCTGGCATGGCTTATTGAATGTCATCTTATGAACCAGGAGGTCAGGGTTTGATTTCTGCTCAAGACACATGCTCATGTTGCCAGCTTAATCTTCAGTGTGGGGCATGCAGGAGGCAGCTAATCAATAACTCTTTCCCATCATTGATGTTTCTATCTCTCCCTCTTCATTCCTCTCTGAAATCAATAAAAATACATTTAAAAAATAAAAAAAACATGGTTATTCTGAATTCAATAATGAAGAACATAGTAACTTAACAAAATACTTCATTATAAGTCAGTTTGAGAAATCATGAATTAGAATCATACTATTTTTGAATAAAAGCATAATTCTTCAAATAACATGATACATTTTTCCTACAGGATACCAAAAATGTTTCATGTATATTATTCTTTGTATGTTTAATATTTTTAACTTTTGCTTTCAAAATATATTCATTAAGAGTGAAAAACATTGACGTGTATACAGGAATATTTGTAAATAAAATTGATTCCAATGGAAAAGTTAGGAAAGGAATTATTTAAAAGATATTTTAACATGTCATTCTTAAAACCTATTCACTTTATATTTGCCAGTAATAAGTCTTATTCACCTGTTGAGAAGCTTTTAGTTTTTCTCATTTTTACAACTTATCAATGATACATCCCCCCCCCCCGAATACAACAGTCCCTTTCCCTTTGATTCTCCATTTGAAACAATACCTGTTATATTTGTAGTATAACAGCTATTTCCTGAGCTGAGCAATAGAATGTCATAAATTCTGTCTTTTGAGATGATGTAAAATGTACCTACCAAAGAAAAACAAGAACCCCAACTCATCTTTAATTATAGAGATACAGAAAATCTTCCTTTGCAAAACCTGTTACTCTGCCTTTTCCCTTTTGGATAAACTTTACTTCGCACTTAGTGATCTAAAAAAATAAAATTAAAAACAAAGCAAAAAAAAACTTACCTTGCTGTTTTTATTTATTTTATTTTTTTCATCATAATTTATCTCCTATATCCCCTTTTCCCCTCTTCCACTTTCACCCACCACCCTCCTTCCCAACAATTACCACACTGTTGTCCATGTCCATGAGTTCTTTTTTTTTCTTTTTTGCTCAATCTCTCCATCCCCCCAATACTTCCCCCTAACAGAGCTGTCTGCCTGCTCTTTATGAGTATGTCTCTATTTAAGTTGGTAATTCAGTTCTTTCATTAAATTTCACATATGAGTGAAATAATATGGTACTTGCCTTTCTCAGACTGGGTTATTTATATTTAGCATAATATTCTCCAGATCCATCCATGCTGTTGCAAAGAATTAGATAGCCTTCCTTTTTATGGCAGAGTAGTATTCTATTGTGTAAATGTACTACAATGGGTTGTTGAATTTTTTCTCATTTATATTTTATTTTAAAAGATAATTACCTTTAAGAAAAAATGATAATGATAATATATTTTATAGTTTATAAATAAAAATGTAGACAGCTTTGCAAGGTGGGCTGATGGGGGTGCTCCCCGGTCTAAATGTTTCAGGCTGTTGGGTGCGCCTCTCTGCTACTGCGGGGCTGCCTTGAAAACAAATCCAATCAACCTGGACAGAATGGTCCCATCTCAACATGATTTGGAAAGTTGTCTTTTTTTTTTAACAGAATAGGATTATATTTAATACACTCTGATACTACTATGTATAAGTCTGTTGTTCCTTTACATGATTGCGGTAAAATATGAATGCAGTGTCTCCTCCTCCCTCCCCAGGGTATGTGCGGAAGATATAACTGGCAGATTGTATGGGAGTGGAGAGGGAAGGTACCCATGTTGGGTTGGGAAGTGTGGTAAAGGGGAACATGAGCCCCTTGCCAGGCTCTGGCTCCTCCTGCCACCCTGTGGGAAGACGATGAAGACCATCAGTGAGAACTGTGAGACCTTGGGAGCCTGGCAAGCTCCTCAGCCAAGAAAACAACTAGCAGTTTTGATCTCTACACAGCTTGCTCAAAAACACATGCCCCTCCCTCTGCGTGCCTGTTTGCCTCTGTGCTGAGAAAGTCCAGGTGATGGTGGCACAATAGCATCTGCCAGCTGCCCCTGGTGCAGCCCGTCCACAGGCTGGTTGGACTTGGTGTTTCTACTTCAGGATGGCAGTGGTGTGATGGTACCCTTCAAATCAGCCCCACTGTTGTGCACATAAGCCCTAATAAACCCATTTCTTTCATAGCAAAAAAAATATATATATCTGTCAACAATAGTGCAGAGGGTGAGGGGGAAAATGGAAGCATATTGCTCAAAGGCTTTTACATTAAATATGAATTGGTATAGGATTATTGAAAAGGAGAATCTACTGAGTTAAATGTGTGGCTCAGTAGTTGAGCATTGAACTATGAACCAAGAGGTCATGGTTAGATTCCCAGTCAGGGCACATGCCCAGGTTGGGGGTTCTATCCCCAGTATGGTACATGCAGGAGGCAGCTGATTGATGATTCTCTCTTATCATTGATGTTTCTAACTCTGAAATCAATAAAAATGTATATTTAAAAAGATTGATATTGTAAACCTTAAAACAACCCATAAAATAAAAAAGATGCTTATTTAATAAGCCCATAGCATAAAAAGCATTTAACAAAATCCAACACTCTTTATTGATAAAATCCTCAGCCAAATGGGATAGAGGGATCATACCTCAACATAATAAAAGTTTTATGTGACAAACCTACAGCTAACATCATACTCAATGGTCAAAAGTTAAAATGATTTCCCCTAAAACAGGAATAATTGTTCTGGAAGTGCTAGGCATAGCAATTAGACAAGAAGAATAAATAAAAGGTATCCAAATTGGAAAGAAGATATAAAACTGTAATTATTAGCAAATGACATAAAACTGTACAGAGAAAACCATAAAGACACCATCAAATGATTATTATACTTAATAAATGAACTTGTCAATATATCAGGATACAAAATTAACACCCAGAAATCTGTGCTTTTTTATATACTAATAGATAACTAATAGAAAGAGAGATTAAAAAAAAAAAAAACACGATCCCATTTACCATGGCACCTAAAAAAAGTAACATACCTGGGAATAAACTTAACTAAGGAGGTAAAAGATCTGCACATACTCCGAAAAACAGAGGACACTAAAGAAGTGATAGAGGAAGACATAAACAGGTCGAAGAACATATCTTTGTCATGGATTAGTAGAATCAACATTATTAAAATGTCCATACTACCCAAGGCAATCTATAGATTCAATGCACTTCCCATTAAAATACCAATGGCACATTTCACAGACCAAGAACTAATTCTCAAAAAATTCATCTGGATATAAAAATATCCCTAATAGTGACAAAAATCCTGTGAAAGAAGATCAAAGTTGAAGGGATCACAATGCCAGACAGCAAGCTGTATTAAAAGACCACTATTCTGAAAACTGCCTGGTACTGGCACAAAAACAGACATGTAGACCAATGGAATAGAATAGAAAACCCATAATTGAACCCAAACCACTATACTCAATCAATATTTGACAAAAGAAGTAAGAACATACAGTGGAGTCAAGACAGTCTCTTAAATAAATAGTTCTGGGGAAATTGGACAGATACATGCAAAAACACAAACAAACAAATAAACACACACAAACAACAACAACAACAACAACAACAAAACTAGACCACCAACTTACACCATACAGAAAAATAAATTGAAAATGGATGAAGGACTTAAACATAAGATAGAAAATCATACAGATATTAGAGGAATCCACAGGCAGCAAATTCTCAGACTTATGCTGAAGCAATATCTATACTGGCACAGCTCCCAGGGCAATATAAACTATGGAGAAAAATAAACAAATGGGACTACATCAAAATAAAAATCTTCTGTACAGCAAAAGAAACCATCAATAAAACAATAAGAAGGTCCACTGCATGGGAGAACATATTTGCCAATGTTATTTCTGATAAGGGTTTAATCTCCAATATTTACAGGGAACTCATACAATTTAACGAAAGGAAGATAAACAACCCAATCTAAAAATGGGTAATGGACCTAAATAGATACTTTCAAAGGAGGACATAAGGAAGGCCAAGAGGGATATGGAAACATGCTCAAAGTCACTAAGCATCCAAGAAATGCAAATCAAAACGACAATGAGGTACTATCTCACACATGTTAGAATGGCTATCAGCAACAAATTAACAAATGACAAATGCTGGTGAGGATGCAGAGAAAAAGGAACCCTTGTGCACTGCTAGTGGGAATGCAGACTGGTGCAGCCACTGTGGAGAACAGTATAGAGTTTCCTCACAAAACTAAAAATGGAACTGCCATTTGACCTAGTGATCCCACTTCTAGGAATATATTCCAAGAAACTAGAAACACCAATCAGTAAGGATATATGCACCCCTATGTTCATAGCAGCACAATTTACAATAGCTAAGATTTGAGAGCAGCTAAGTGCCCATAAGCAGATGAGTGGGCTAAAAAACTGTGGTACATCTGCACAATGGAATACTATGCTGCACTAAACTAGGAGGGATTCTTACCATTTGCAACAGCATGGATGGAACTGGAGAGCATTATGCTAAGCAAAATAAGCCAATCAGAGAAAGATTAATATCACATGATCTCACTCATTTGTGGAATATAATGAACAATATAAACTTATGAACAAAAACAGATCTAGAGACAGAGAAGCATCGATCAGATCATCAAACCTCAAAGGGAAGGTAGGGGAGGGTGCAGGTAAAAGGAGTGATTAACCAAGGGACTTGTATGCATGCATATAAGCCTAACAAATGGATAGATACTAGTGGGGTGAGGGTATGAGTGGGGGGATAAGGACACATATGTAATACTTTAATGAATAAAGAAAGAGAAAAAAAAATCCAGGAAAGTATTCCAGATCAAAAGAGACTAAAAAGTTATAGCAATTAATGCATTATGTTTTTTAGTATCATATTCTAAAGTAGATAAATAAAATCAGCAGGACAGTTGAAAATGAGAATATGGTCTGTGATTAGTATATCATATCAATGTTGATTTACATATTTTGATAAATAAAACATGGTTATGTAATATGTTAATTCTGGGGAATCTGGGACAAGGGTATACCTGTTTTTTTTGTACTACTTTGAAACTTTATGTAATTATGAAATTATTTCACAATCCTAATTTAATTAAAACAAAGACAAAAGACATGGCTGTCAGAAGGGTAGGAGTGAGAAAATGAATGAAAATGTGAAGCGGAATATAATCAGTGATTTTGTGATAAGTTTTCATAGTGACAAAAATGTTGAATCCCTATATTATACACCTGAAACTAGTATAACTAATAAGTAATTGAATTCCAACTATACTTAATAAAAATAAATAAAAAGAGGCTGTTTCATTAAGTGTCCTCGTGTTAGGATCAGTGAATGAATACAAATTGCTAACTTTTATTGTTAGGCTTTCCAAAGATTTAAAATTCCAAGCCTCCTTTAGTACTTAATTATTCTGTATTTCACTTCTTTTTTCAAATTTTGTCTAATGTTTAAACTAACCCTTCACCTCTGCCTTCCTGCCATGTAAAGACTTTCTTTTCCTTAAGGGAAAACTTAAAACTCCCATTTCCCAAGATTGGTTGGACCAAATATTGTCCTAAACTTAACATTTCAGGAAGCAAGGTCAAAAATCAACTTATAATGCATAGACCAAGTTTATTAGACATTGCTGTCCAGATCACATTGCCTCTTTTCACTTCAAATATGTTTTTTTCATATTTTTTAGTTCACAAGGAATTAAAGCACAGTTTGAAGATAAAGCATGGTAGGGCTAGTGATCAAACAAGAGGCTTCTCAACAAAAGACTTCTTTCAACAAAATATTAGAAGTTGAAGAAATTAATTATATTTCAAATGCTCTAATAAAAATGGAAAAGGCAAGAATTGATTCATTTATTAATAGATATTGCTATTTGTAGTTTTAAAACTCAGTAGTGGCTGTAATAATAATAGCTATTATTTACTGATCATATTTTTGTTTCAGTCACTGTGATATGTGCTTTATATACATCTTTTTCTCTTTGAGACTCAGAATCCTATGAAGCAAATATTATTCCTATTCCTATTGTAGAGAAAGTTATAAAAGTTAAGAGATTTTTAATATTTTATGCAAGGTATATATATCTAGTAAAATCTTAATGTTATGAACTAAGTTCTATATGTATGTATAGTCCACAAATTTTGCACTCTCCTACACAGACCAAGCTCTGTCCAAAACATCTAGGTAATAATAAAAATTAAATGCTTCTTATATTTTATTTTTTATAATATGTAACATTGGGACATTTGAATCATCTAATATTTATATATCATTAAAACACAGTATCTAAATATTTGACTTTGCTTTCTATTTTGTGTCAAGTGATTGTTTTTTTTTTTTTCTAGAATCTAGACACAAATATGATTGCACATATTTTGGATAGTGCAATGAATTAAACAAAATAATATAATCCCATTCTTCTATACTTATTCCATCCAATTAAAGTAGTGAGTTCTTCAGTGATTTCCCTTACATTTGCGTTTAAGTTAGATTTTCAGGTTAGTTCACTTTGAGTTCTCTAAGATAAAGCAATTAAAATGTATGTAAAAAAGATATTGGGGCAGGCAGATTTGGTAAATGATTCCTATAAACACTGGCTTGCTCCTTTCTGACAGAGGAGAATGGTAAATTTTCTTAGTCCCTCCTAATATTTCTTTCTTTCTTTTTTGGAAATCAGTAAGAGAATAAAGGAGTAAAAAGTCAAAACAATGTGTGGGTAAAAACAAATTTCTTTTGTAGAGCTCCTTTACTGTTTTTGTAGTTTGGCATCTCTCATCATCTCAAAATATCATCTCACTCAAACTGTGGAAAGAAAGACACCATTTGATTTCCCCCTGGAGACTGAGAATGAAAATGGTAACTTTGTAGTTTTAGTTCCACTTCAGACAGTATTACCCTGTATAACATAAGTGAATGAAACATGTAATTCCTAAATATATAATTACATAAGTTTTATAATTTTAACTTGGTTTTCAAAGGAAAAAATATGTAGACTAATTCTCTAACATGCTTTCCTCTTTTATTGCCAATTTTAGCTAACTAAATATCACATTACTTGCATCAACAATGCAAATTAGCTTTTATTGTTATCTCATATAAGCTAATAATTAGAATATTTAATGCTCAGATCAGAAATTCAAATCTTATTCCCAGAAATTGTGTTCACTAGCTTCATGAAGTTTAGGTAAGAAAGATTGCATGTACTGGTATTTTTGTTTATTTAACATTTCTTGGTTTACCTTCACTATCATTGGATTACTTTGTAAACATTCATTAAAGAGTAATATAGTCCTATGCTCTTTCTTCCCTAATCTTTAGATCTTTTAATAGCATAAAATGTTCTACATTTAACATTATTCAACATTAGTGAATATTTACTAAGTACAACATCTGAACTTTTAATTTTGTATAATTTAACATTCTGAAATCTTCATAATGCATTCAGGAATGTATTTATTAACATTTGTTTTTTTATTTCAGTTAAAAATGTTTGCAAATCCATTGAACATGCAAATGGTACTTTGAGCATTAACAGCACTCTGCAAATAAGGTATTTTCATTTTATCAATTGGGTAAAAACTATCTACAGGATGAGGATAATCTTTTGTTTGAGATAGTCATTAAAGGCAGACTCATTCTTTGTGGACTGAATTTCCCAGATTTTTTTTCCAACTGTACTTTTCACTAGGAATAGTATAGGAACATAGAAAGTAACTCAATTAATCTATCACTATGGAATATAGTCTCTATTAATTGGAATGATAGAAACAAAGTTTGTTAACCAAACACCATCAATTTTTAAAATTCTCATTATGGCAGTTTCAAACTAAATGAGTAAAAAAGGTATTCTGTTTTACAGTGTATGTAAACTGGTGATAAAAATAATAATAAAAGCTAAATTCAAAAATATGTCTTTTATATGGAGCAATATTTAAATAATCCACAGATCAACATGATTTATTTAAATTTGTATTAAAGTTGTTAAAATTTGAGTTTTAATAAAGAATATTAAGAACAAACTTGGGACTTGTTTTAGTCTTCTGGGTAGCTTCTAAATATATTAGCTTAATCTAATAATTTCTACTAATGTCACACATTTGCAAATTTTAAAATAAAAGCAAGTTCTTACATGAAAAAGAACAATAGAAGAAAACTAGAGGAACATAATGATTTATTTTTTAATTTAAGCAACACCAATTATAAGTGATTATATTTGGATTGAGTTTCTTTAGAAAAATAATATGAAAGATGCCCTGTAATCAAGGAAAATGAGATTACTTTTGGCCAAATTCTAGGATTTGAAATAGTTTTATCCAGGGGTCACTTATTTTCATTTGAATGGTGGCCATGCACTTTCAACTTCCACTCAGCAGGATATAGTTTTGAACCTTTAGAAATCATTTATTGACCGAGTAGGATTTATTCCAGGGATTCAGGGCTAATACAGTGTCTCCAAATCAATAAACATGATACGTCATATAAACAAAATGAAAGACAAAAATCACATAATCATATCAATTGATGCAGAAAAAGCATTTGAAAAAACCCAACACCCTTTTCTTAAAAAAACTCTCAGCAAAGTGGGAATAGAGGGTTAATATCTCAACAATATAAAAACCTTATATGACACACCTTCAGCCAACCTCATACTTAATGAGCAAAAACTAAAATAATTTCTTCTAAGAACAAGAACAAGACAGGGATGCCCATTTTCACCACTCCTTTTTGACATAGTACTGAAAGTGCTAGCCATGGTGATCAGACAAGGAGAAAAAAATAAAAGCATTCAAACTGGAAATAAATAAATAAAATTGTCATTATTCTCAGATGACATGATACTATACACAGAAAACCCTAGACTCCATCAAAAATCTACTAGACTTAATAAATGAATTTGGTGATGTAGCAGGATACAAAAGTAACACCCAGCAATCTATGACTTATTTATACACCAATAATGAACTCATAAAAAGAGAAACTAAAAATTGAGTCTCATTTGCAATAAAATATACCATTGCAACCAAAAAATTAAAATACCGAGGAATAAATTTAGCCAAGAAGGTAAAAGACCTGTCCTTAGAAAATTACAGGACACTGAAAAAGAGATAGAGGAAGACATAAAAAATGGAAGAATATGCCCTGTTCAAGGTTTGGTAGAACCAACATAATTAAATGTCCATACTACCCAAAGCAAACTATACCATAGATTAAATGCAATCCCCATTAAAATATCAAAGGCATATTTCAAAGACCTACAACAAATTCTCCAAAACTTCATCTGGAATAAAAAAAGACCCCAAAATAGCTGCAGCAATCTTGAAAAAGAACAATGTTGGAGGGATCACAATACCAGATATCAAGCTATATTACAAAGCCACTGTTCTCAAAACTACCTGGTACTGGCACAAGAACAGAAACACAGACCAGTAGAACAGAACAGAGAATCCAGAAATCAACACAAGCCATGATGCTCAATTAATATTTGACAAAGAAGTCAAGAGCATGCAATGGAGTCAAGACCGTCTCTTCAATAAATGGTGTTGGGAAAATTGGACAGATACTTGCGAAAAATGAAACTAGACCACTAACTTACACCATGCACAAAAATAAACCCAAAATGGATAAAGAACTTAAAAATAAGATGGTAAACCATAAAAAAAGTTTAGAAGAAGACTTAGGCAGCAAAATATCAGACATATTTCTTAGCAACATATTTACCATACAGATCCTAAGGCAATGGAAACTAAGAAGAAAATAAACAAATGGGACTACATCAAAATAAAAAGCTCTGCACAGTAAAAGAAACCATCAACAAGATAAAAAGAAAGCCCACTATATGGGAAAACATATTTGTCAATATTATCTCCCATAAAGGTTTACTATCCAAAATTTACTGAGGACTCATACAACTTAACAAACGGAAAAGAAAAAACCCAGTCCAAAAAAATGGACAAAATGAAGAGGAAACTGGTCTTGCAGAACTTATCTAAATGTGGAGGAAATGGAACTGTGAACAATGCACTTTCCTGAGTGGGGTGGGAGGAAAGGGTTGTTATGCTGGTGCCAGGACAGAGCATCGGATGTGCCCTGATACCTGGGAGCCTTCTTGCAGGGCCATGAAAGGCAGGGAGCATATATGTCATGTAGTACATATATTCAGTGGGATATAGACAGGCTCTCTGCATTTTTCTTCTCTCTGATTTGGAAATTATTCCCAGAATCCACTAGTGTTAATAAACAGGGTCCCTTCCTATCTCTAGGAAGTGTGTTGAGTATTTCTTTGGTCTTCTGTAAAAAAAAAAAAAAAAAGGACCTAAGTAGACATTTTTCAAAAGAGGACATTCAGAAGGGCAAGAGACATATGAAAACATGCTCAAAATCACTAATGATCAGAGAGATGCAAATAAAAAAATAAGCAATGAGGTACCATCTCAAACCTGTCAGAATGGCTATGATCAACAAATGACAAGTACTGCCAAGGATGTAGAAAAAATGGAACTCTCATGCACTGCTGGAAGGAATGCAGACTGGTGCAGCCACTGAGGAAGACAGTATGGAGTTTCCTCAAAAATTTAAAAATGGATCTCCAATTTGTCCCAGTGAACCCACTTCTAGGACTATATCCCAAGAAATCAGAAACACCAATTAGAAAGGATATATGCACCCCTATGCTTATAGCAGAAGAATTTACAATAGCTAAGATTTGGAAACAACCTAAGTGCCCATGAGCAGATGAGTAAATTAAAAAACTGTGGTACATCCACACAATGTAATACTATGCTGCTATAAAAAAGAAGGAACTTTTACCATTTGCAACAGCATGGATGGAACCGGAGAACATTATGCTAAGTGAAATAAGCCAGTCGGAGAAAGATAAATATCACATGATCTCACTCATATGTGGGATATAATGAACAACATAAACTGATGAACAAAAATATTACCAGAGACATCGAACAGACTGTCCAACCTATGATGGAAGGCAGGGGGTGTTGGGTAAGAGATCAACCAAAGAATTGTATGCATGCACATGAGAATATCCAATGGACACAGATAGTAGAGGGATCAGGTCATGTGCTAAGTCCTGGGGTGGCTGGGGAGAGGTCAGTGGGCGGGGGGAGGAAGGAGTCTCATGTGATACTTTAAACCAGTGGTCAGCAAACTGCAGCTCGAGAACCATGGTTTGTCACTCTGTTGACTAATGAGTTTGCCAACCACTGATTTAAGCAATAAAGAGTTTAAATTACAAAAGGAGATCGTTTATTTATTTAATAAATATGTTGTATAACTGCTATGTATTTACCAGGTCTTGATATAGGTAAAGTATTATCTTGTTTAATACTGAGCAAGATAAACAGGTTTTCTTCCACCAAGGCTGCTTACAATTAAGAGTGAAAACAGTCCATTTAACATAAAATCATATTAACATTTCATTTAGATATGTTTTGAGAAGTATTCTAGAAGTGAGTGTTATATCAAGTTCATAGGGACCAAAGGATGCTTATTTATTTATTTATTCATTCATTCATTTATTTACTGTCTAAAGTTTTACATATGTCTCCTTTTTAAGAATGTTCTTTAGAGGAAAAATATAAACTGAGTTGAATTGGCAGATGATTTAAGTGATTTATATATGCATTAGGAATAAGGCATTTCAATATAAATTTTCAGATTAGAACAGGTCTGACTGACTTTACTGAGCTTAAGTTTCATTATCTGTAAAACTGACATACATATGAATATGTATTTTCTATACAATATACATTGCATGTAAAATTAACATATTCGTTTCCTATATAGTAAATAGGTGATATGCAAATTGGCCACTCCAACTCAAAAGATGGCCACCCCCATGTGGTCAAAGTTGTCCACACCCATGTGGATACAAGATGGCTGCCCTAAATGGCTGACTGAGGAGGGCAGTCGTGAGCAATCAGGAACAGCAGGGGAGGGAAGTTGGGATAGACCAGGCCTGCAGGGGAGGACAGTTGGGAGGGACAAGACTGGCAGGGGAGAGCAGTTAGGGGTGACTGAGCCAGCAGGGGATAGAAGTTGGGGGTGATCATGCCTACAGAAGAGGGTTGTAGGGGTCACTGGGCCAGCAGGCAAGGACAGTTAGAGGTGACCAGGCCTACAGACAAGGGAAGCTATGAACAATCAGACTGGCAGGGGAGCATATAGGTGTCTATCAGCTGGCAGAGGAGTGGTTAGGGGGTGATCAAGCTGGCAGGCAGAAATGTTTATGTGCAATCAGGCAGGCAGGCAAGTGGTTGGGAGCCAGCAGTCCTGGATTGTGAGAGGGATGTCTGAATGCCCATGGGATGGGGCCTAAATGGGCAGTTGGACATCCTTCAAGGGTTCCCAGATTGGAAAGGGTGTAATGGGCTGAAAGACACCCCTCACCCCCTTCACAAATTTCATGCACTGGGTCTCTAGCATGCATAAATATATATAAAATCTCCCCTCTGTATCCTTGTGAAGAAAAAATAGATGAAACATATGAAAATGGTACAAAAGTAGTAAATGATTAAATGATATGAGATATTATGTTTGTTCCCTCAAAGCCTTTCTTTTCTCTGTCCTTGAGATTTCCCATTTTGGTCCCATTTCTTTATGAACTTTCTCTTGCTGAATGACACTTGATAATTTGATAATGATTTTATACTAGTGAATTAATTGGTTGTGGTGGGTTAATTTCTCTTTTGTGATATTTAAGCAAGAGTGTGTCAAAGCACTCCCTTAGTAATTTTAATGGCATGAATAGCAGGCATTGCAGCAGGCAAATGGGGGAAAATATTTAGTAGAAATATGGGTCATTTAAAGTTCTTGGACCCCCCACAAAATAGGTGGCCCTCTAGTCTGCCCACAATAGAGCCAGTGCTGGGCAAATTAAAATATATTTGGTTCAATCAGAATATCATTTGATGTTCACAGTGACATCAAACTTGAAGATAGAGCCAGAGTTAAAGTCAGTGACAGCATGCAAAACTGAAACCCAGTTCTTTGGACTCCAGGCAGAATTATCTCTAGTTTAACTAGTTTTCAAAAATGTTTAGTTCTTTGTTTAAAGAGAGTTTTCAGCAAAAAAATGAAGATAAAAAATAAAAACAGGTACAAGAAGAGATATTTCTTTGAAGAAGAATTTGGTAGAGCCCTAGCCTCTCATCATTCTCTTCATATCTGCATTCACAACCCTACAAGCCCTCCTAAGAACCTTGTAACACAGTTTGACAACCATTAAACTACACCATGCTGCTATACACCTCAGTGAATATTTCTAATGTGCCAGCCCATATAAACAGACCTCTCTTTTTGAATATTAAATTCCATGAAGTAGCTAAAAATACCATTTTTCCAAGCTACCAGGAGAACCTCTAGGGGCTTACTAGAATATAGACACTCGGGGCCCACTGCACGAATTCGTGCACCTTGAAAAAAAACTGTGGGCCACGAGGTTTCAGTGGGCACAGGGGTCTTGGCCCATCCTCCATGCCCCAGCCCAGCCTTTCCTGCCCTGGCTCCCAGTCCCCTGTCTGCCAGAAGCCCCACTCCTTCCAACACAAGGAGCAATTGGGGTCAGTGCCAGCAGCGGGTGCGTGCAGCAGCTGTTTTCTGGATTGCCCCTCAAGATAGGTGGAGAAGCACTCAGGGGTGATCGGGGCCAGCAGTGGGTGTGAACAGCAGCTCCAGCACTAGCAGCGGATATAAGTGGGGCCATTGCTGGCAGTGATGCAAGTGGTGGCTGACAGCTCTGATCACCCCTCAGGAGCAGAGGGAAGTGGGAAAGCCCTGAGGGGTGATAAGGGCTGGCGCTGGCAGCAGGTATGAGCCCCAGGTGGGACTGTGGCGTGTGGTAGCAAAGAATTTTCAGTAACCACCAGAGACTTGCCATATAACAGCGAGCAGCACTCCACCTTGGTCTGGTGCCCCCGCTCAGATTGCTCCACCATCCCACCATCACTGAAGCCTACCATGTTCCATGCATGCCCCCTGGTGGACAATACATGTCATAGAGACTGGTTGTTCCACTTTCGGTTATTCTGTTCCACCATTTGGCCTATTTTTAAATTATGGTTTTATATAGTATATAGATTGTTGCTTGTTTCTTCATTCTTAAAGTAACACATTTAATTATTCAACAAATATTTATTAATAACTTACTATGTACCATTCACTCTTCTAGACACTGGAAATACACGACCGGGGAAAAATACTCAATCTCTGTCCTAGACCTTTTACTCTGGACCGCTGTGGAGCAGCACTCATGACCGCTCTCCAATTGGCGCAAATACTGGAATTCAGAGGAGCTCCACACGCCACAAGGAAAGGTCAGATTTTGCCTGGGATAAGGAGAGAGAACTACATAGCCAGAAACCCAGAGAAGAAAGACCATGGGCAGACGAAGAAACAGCCTGCATATGAAAGAAAAGCAGGTATCACCAGAAAAAGAAGTAAATTAAATAGAAGCAGAAACAAACCTGCCAGAGAAAGAGTTCAGAGAAATGGTCATAAGGTTGCTGAAAAGAATGGAAGAAAAAATGAAAAAATGAGTAAGAGCTTAGAGGAAATGAAGAACCAAGAGGATATGAAGAATAATCAAGAAGAAATGAAAAATGACTTTGCTGCTGTAAAGAACTCAATAGAAAGC
Source organism: Lasiurus borealis (assembly GCA_004026805.1). Classification (NCBI taxonomy): domain Eukaryota; kingdom Metazoa; phylum Chordata; class Mammalia; order Chiroptera; family Vespertilionidae; genus Lasiurus; species Lasiurus borealis. Next base: position 29,279 of record PVJN01010566.1, on the reverse strand, counting down.
ATCAAAAATAAACTAGAAGAAGCAGAGGACCGCATTAGGGAGCTAGAAGACAAGGTAGGAAAAAATACCCAAGTATAGCAGCTTCTAGAAAAAATAAAAAAAATTAAAAAGCAAGAGGAGAGCCTAAGGGAACTTTGCGATAACATGAAACAAAACAACATCCACATAATTGGGGTTCCTTGAGCAAGGAATAGAAAACCTGTTTGAAGAAATAATGACAGAAAACTTCCCTGATAAAGGAAAGAAAAAAACCCCACACAAATCCAAGAAGCTCATAGAGTCCCAAGCAAAATGAACCCCAAAAAACCGCCACCGAGGGGTATTATAATTAAATTGGCAAACAAAAACGAAAAAGTAAGAATCCTAAAAGCAACCAGAGAGAAACAGAAAGTTACCTACAAAGGAACCCCCATCAGACTAGCAACTGATTTCACAACAGAAACTCATCAGGCCAGAAGGGAATGGAATGAAATATACAAAGTTATGTAAAGGAAGGGTCTGAATCCAAGAATACTGTACCCAGCAAGACTCTCAATAAAAATTGAAGGTGAAATCAGAAGAGTCAATTTGTGAATCAACCCCTGGGTGGCAATGTTTCTGTATTGACATCTGGGGCTTTAAGTCCTCTCTATCCAGTATTTAGATTTTGTTTTACCCACTGCACTTAATACTGGACTTCATCAGAGCTGTTTTTCTGATAATTTCTCCCCTCTCTGATCCCCAGGTTCCACAAAAACAATTTTCCCCTGCAGTCTCTGAGAGTGTTTTTAATTGAGTGATCTTATGCACTGGGCTTAGTAATCAAAAGCAAGGATTTAAAGGAAAAAGAGCCGGAGTAAGTCCTGGCACTGTCCACGACACTGCTCACATCTCTGTACATCTCTTTTTCCCCTGGCACAGCACAGCTGGTATACTGGTAAAACTTCAGGCTGCCTTTTTGTGCTCAGCTCAACTATGGTTTGGTTTCTAGAGTTCCCTTCTGTCAGAAGTCCTGTGGACCACCTTCCACATTCACAGACTACATTGGCCCCAATGTCTGAGGATTTTGTTGGGCACAGATTTCCTCTGTACCTCTAGATTTGCTGTGTGTGTTTCTCCCTCTAGCCCGGTTCACAGGTCTCACTTTTCTCTGGGTGAAAGCTGTCCTTTCTGTGTGAAGGTGCGGAGCTTGTCCGAGTCTGTGTATTCGTCCTGCTTGAGTCCTGGTGTTCACAGGTTTGCAGTTGGTCCCTGGATGTTGGTATCTGATTCTTCCTGGTTTAAGGTAAGGTTAGGCTTCTGATCACAGTCACTCTTCAAGTCAAGATGGTGGTGGTCTTTGCAGCAGAGCCAGCTGCTCCGGGAGAGATTTGTGTAACAGCAGGAGTTTCCCGGTCAAGGGAACCCAATCTGGCAGTTCCTAATAGTCCCTTGGAATATAGCTGACACTCACTCACAAAGAGACACTCCCTGTACATCCACACACTCTCCTTTCATTTTCTCACTCACACTCTATCTTGCAACTTGCTTTCCTATTGGCAGCCATCTTCTATCTATCTGTCTTTGCTTTTATTTGCTAAAACCAGGTCATAGGACCTTTCAATTACAAACACTCGGCCAGGGTTGCAGTGGAGGTAGAGGTGCAGATTTATGGCGTCTGGGGAGGGGCTGTGGAGGAAAACAGAGCAGGGAGAGGTGACCAGGTATCTGGCACTGAGACATTCATGACCCTCCAAACCTAAGCAGCCATCTTTATCCTGAAGTTTCAGCCCCTCCCAGCAACCACAAGACAGCTAATACAGGAACACTCAGCCTACACCTTGAGCTGTACAAAGGAACCAAAGACTCTAAAGAGCCCCAAAGAGCCCTCAGGGACTGGATTAAACCGGAGCCTTACAATCCTGGAAAGTAATACTGCCTAACCCCCACCTAAAGCCCTGTCAGAAACAGGTGCTTGAGTGATCAAGATTGACAACAGGAAGACAGGCAAAGTGGGCAGATTGGTCCCACCTGCTTGCAGTCAAGGCTGTGGAGACAGAAACAGAGGAGCAGTGGATCAGTTGGAACTTCAACACTGTGCTGACTACTGAACAGGAAATTGAGATGTTACAGAACAGGAGTGGAGTCTTAAACCAACATGGGGCATTAAAACTCAGCTGGAGTGAACAACACTTCATTTTTGTATTTTTTGCCTTTAATTTAAATTTTTTCTTATGTTTTTATTTTTGTTTTTTATCATCTTTGTATTAATTTTTTATTCTATTTGTATTATTTTACTTTATCTTATTTAAACTTTTTTCCATACTTATATCCCTCACTTCATTTTTCATCCTGTTTTCTCTTCTCCTGCCCCTGCTTTAGTTTTTCTCTTTTCTTTCTTTTTACCCCTTATTAAAAACCGATCTTCTTTATTGAGGTGTTATTATTGTTGTGTCTGTGGGCTTACTCATATATCTGATTTCCTCTCCCCTGTTCCAAGGCCATGCATACCTCTTTTTTCTCTTTCTTGTCTTGTCAATTTTTAAATACTTTTGTTTTTCCTCTCCTCTCTTGCTTTCTTCTACTCTTAATTTTTAATTAGTTTCAGGCTCTAAATTCAAGCTTATCTGCTCTCTCTTCTATTCTTTTCAAAAAATAAATGAATAAATAAGTAGATAAATGAAAAAAAAATATTTCATTATCTTTTTATTATTTATTTATTTAGTTAGTTAGTTATTTTTTTATTCCACTCATTCTCTTTCTTCCTCCTTTATACTGAACTATGGTCCTTCTCTTATTCATAAAATTCCTTAATCTTCCTTTCTATATATAAACTCTGCCTCTACAGATTTTATGCCCTCATTTATTAGCTTGTTTGTTGTATTCATTTTTTATTTATCTGTTTGTTTTGTGGTGTTTTCTCTCCATATTTTTAATTTCGTTTTTTATTACCTTTGTTTTCTTTTCTAGATATCATTTTTGCTGTATAGTCTCTCTCCTAATTCTTCCTATGGTGGGTGGTCACTTTTACTGGGATTATCGGTGTCATGTGTACATTTGTGTTTTGTTCCCTTTGTGTTAGGTCTTGTTGAGTTGTATTTTGTGATGTTCAGTCAACATGGCAGAGAATGCGCCACATAATCAGACGCTCTGAGAAGAGATTCCATCCACAAATAGGACAATAGCACATAAGACCCAACTATACCAAGAGAACACAGATATCTCAAGTAGGGGCTATCTGTGGAGTACCCAGCCCAGAAGAATTGAGAGATTACGCAACCCATCTGCTATATAAGACAAACTGAAAAAATCTGGGTTTTATAGCAGTTTTATTTAATACATAGAAACAATCACAAAAGAACAGCAAAAATGGGGAGAAAAATGATAACAATCCCCATACAATGAAAAGGAGGAATTACCAGAAAAAGGATATAAATAAAATGGAGGCAAGCAATTTGTCAAAAGAAGAATTCAGAGCAATGGTTATGAGGATACTGAAAAGGCTGAAAGACAAATTCACCAACATATGTAAGAATCAAGAGGAAATGAAGAATGACATGGTTGCAATACAGAACACAACAAAAGGTTTCAATAGTAGACTAGAAGAATCTGAGAATTACATCCATGAGTTAAAAGACAAGTTGGAAAACCCCCCAGGCAGAGCAGCAATTTTTGGGGGGAAAAAAGCAGGAGGAGAGCCCAAGGGAACTTTGGGACAACATGGAACAAAACAATACATCTGCATGATAGAGTACCAGAAGGAGAGGAAACTGATCAAATAATAGAAAACCTGTTTGAAGAAATAATGAAAGAAAACTTCCATGATATTGGCAAGAAAAAAACTATGCAAGTCCAAGAAGTACACAGAGTTCCAAACAAGATGAACCCCAAAAGACCAACACCCTGACGCATTGTAATTAAATTGGAGAACACCAATGACAAAGTAAGAATCTTAAAAGCTGCTAGAGGTAGAAAGTTAACTATGGGGAATCTCACATTAGACTATCAACTTATTTCACAACACAAAAACACATAAAGTTAGAAAGGAATAGAATGAAATATAAAAAGTGATACAAAGAAAGGGACTGAATCCAGAATACTATACCCAGCAAAGCTATCATTCAAAATTGAAGGTGAAATCAGTTGCTTCACAGATAAAATCAAATCAAATAAAAATAAAAAAGGCTAAGAGACTTTATTACCACCACACCAGAAATCTAAGAAATGCTAAAGGAACTGCTATAAAAAGAACAAATAGAAAAGGAAGAAGAAATACAGCCATAAAGAACAAAAATGGCAACAAATAAGTATCTATCAATAATAAACTTAAATGTAAATGCTCCAATCAAAAGACATAGGATAGCTGAATGGATAAGAAAACATGACCCATATATATGCTGTCTATAAGAGACGAACCTCAGAACAAAGGACTCACACAGAATGATAGTGAAGGGATGGGAGTTTTATTTTCAGGTAAGTGGAAATGAAAAAACAAAAAAAAGCTGGGTTAGCAATAGTTATATATGACAAAATGGACCTTAAAGTGAAAGCCATAACAAGAGATAAGGAGGGCCATTTCATAATACTAAAGGTAGCAATTATATAAGAAGTATAACTCTGGTAAACATATATGTACCCAATACAGAAGCACCCAAATACATAAAGAAACTTCTGGAAGGTATCAAGGGAGAGAATGAGAGCAATGCAAACATGGTAGGGGACTTTAATACCCCATTGATACCACTGGAAAAAAAGCTATAAACAAAATATCAACAAAAAACTTCAACAATCCTAAATGACTCACTAGATCTGTTGGAACTAACTGACATGTTTAGAACATTTCACCCCAATGCTACAGAATGTACATTATTTTCAAGTGAACATGGACTTGTTCAAAGATAGTCTACATATTGGGACACAGGAAAAGTCTCTTCCAATTCAAGATGATTGAAATCATACCAAGCATCTTCTCAGATCACAATGACATAAAAGTAGACATCAAATAAAATAAAAAACAATTTTTAAAAAACCAAGTGCTTGGAGTCTAAATAACATGCTATTAAACAATGACTGGGTTACCAAAGACGTCAAAGAAGAAATAAAAAGCAACCTGGAAACAAGTGACAATGAAAACACAACAATCCAAAATCTATGGGACACAGTAAAAACAGTCCTGAGAGATAAGTTCATAGCACTATAAGCCCAGCTCAAAATAAATAAATAAATAAATACATAACAAGGAAAAATGCTAATAAATTATATAACCCTATCCCATAAAGAATTAAAAAGAGAAACAAGAAAATCCCAGAGTAAGCAGAAGGAAAGAAAAATCAAAGTGGAAATAAAAAACAGAGAGAAAAAAATACAAAAGATCAATAAAACCAAGAGATAGTTCTTTGAAAGGATTAAGAAGATTGATGAACCTCTAGCCAGGCTCACCAAGAAACAAAGAAAGAGAACTTAAATAAACAAAATCAGAAATAAAAGAGGTGAAGTAACAATCAATCACACAGACATATAATAGATTGTAAAAATATTAGGAACAACTCTATTCCAATAAACTGGACAACCTAGATGAAAAGAAGATATTTCTAGAAAAATACTACCTTCCAAAACTCAATCAGAAAGAATAAAAATCCCAAATAGGCCAATAGCTACTGATGAAATTGAAGCAAAAACAAAACAAAACAAAACAAAAACTTACTGCAAACAAAAGTCTTGACCCAGACAGCCACACAAGGGAGATTTTTGTTTTGTTTTGTTCTTTACTAAACATTCAAAGAACTAAAACCCATCGTCCTCAGACTATTGCAAAAAATTCAAGAGGAAGGCATATTTCCAAATTCTTTCTATGAAGCCAGCATTACTCTAATCCCAAAACTGGATAAATACACTACAAAGAAAGAGAACTCCAGGTCAATATCCCTGATGAACATAGATGCTAAAATCCTCACAAAACCCTACCAAATAGAATCCAGAATTACATTAGCAAGATCATACACAATGACTAAGTGGGATTTATACCAAAGATGCAAGACTGTTACATCACATAAATAAACTGAGAGACAAAATAATGTAATGATATCAACTGATGCAGAAAAGCATTTGACAAAATCCAATGCCCTTTTTTGATAAAAACTTTCAGCAAAGTGGGAATAGAAGAATCATGCCTCAACATAATAAAAGGCTTATATGACACACCTACAGCCAACATCTTACATAAATGGTAAAAACTAAAACCATTTCCCCTAAGAACAGAAATAAGACAGAGATGCCCACTTTCACCACTCTTATTAAACATAGTATTGGCAGTGTTAGCTATAGAAATCAGATAAGAAGAAGAAATGGAAAGCATTCAAATTGCTAAAAGAAGAAGTCCTTATTTACAGATGACATGATATTGTAGACAGAAAACCCTAAAGACTACATAAAAAACTACTAGACTTAATAGATGAATTTGGCAATACAGCATGATACAAAATCAAAACCCAGAAATCTATGGCTTTATAGTTCAATAATGAACTCACTGAAAGATAAACTAAAAAACAAAACAAAAACAATCCCATTTACTATTTCAAAGAAATTAAGATACTTAGGAATAAATTTAACTAATCAGGTAAACGACCTGTACTTGGAAAACAATAGGCCGTTGACAAAAGACATAGAGGAAGACAAACAAATGGAAGAACATACCATATTCATGGACTGGTCCAAATAGCCACACATGTTTAATAAACATCATTAAAATATCCGTACTACCCAAGGCAATCTACAGATGCAATGCAATCCCAATTAAAATACCAATATCATATTTCACAAACTTTCCATAAATTCATACAGAATAAAAAAAGACCCTGATTAACTGCAGCAATCCTGAGAAAGAAGAACCAAGTTGGAGGGATCACAATACCAAATATCAAGCTATCTTACAAAACCACTTTCTCAAAACTGCCTGGTAATGACACAATAACAGACGTATAGACTGTATAATGAAAAAGAATAGAGAACCCAAGGCATTATGCTCAATTAATATTTGACAAAAGAAGCAAGAGTGTTCATTGGAGTCAAGACAGTCACTTTAATAAATGGTGTTGGGAAAATTGGACAGATATAAACAAAAAATGAAATTAGATCACCACTTTACACCTTACACAAAAATAAACACAAAATGAATAAAGGACTTAAATATAAGATAGTAAACCATAGGAATCCCAGAAGATTCTATAAATAGCAAAATATCAGACATATTTCCAAGCAACATGTTTACTGATATATCTCCAAGGACAGTAGAAACAAAGGAGAAAATAAAGAAATGGGACTACATAAAAATAAAAAGCTTCCGCACAGCAAAATAAACAATCAATAAAACAACAAGAAAGCCCACTGTATGGGAGAACATATTTGCAAATGTTATCACTGATAAAGTTTTAATCTCTAACATCTCCAGGGAACTTAATAAAAAGAAGATAAATGATTCAATAAGAAAATGGGTAAGACCTAAATAGAATATTTTCGAAGGAAGAGAGAAGAAAGGCAAAGAGAAACATGAAAACATACTCTATACATATGAAAACAAGTCACTATCTGAGAGATGCAAACCAAAATGACAATGAGATACCATCTCACACCTGTCAGAATGGCTATCATCAACAAATCAACAAACAACAAATGTTGGCAAGGATACTGAGGAAAAGAAACTCTCATGCACTGCTGGTGTGACTGCAGACTGTGAGAAAAGTATGGTTTTTCAAAAAAACTAAAAATGGAACTCCCATTCGACCCAGCAATCCCACTTCTAGGACTATATCCTGAGAAATTAGAAACACCAATCATAAAGGATATATGCACCCTTATGTTCATAGCAGCACAGATGACAGTATCTAAGATTTGGAAACAGCCTAGGTGCCCATCAGCAGATATCTGGATCAGAAAACAATGGTACATCTACACAATGGAATACTATGCTGCCATAAAAAGAAGGAATTCTTACCATTTGCAGCAACTTGGATGGAACTGGAGAGCATTATGATAAGTCAAATAAGCCAGTCAATGAAAGAAAAATACCACATGATCTCACTCATTTATGGATAACAAAGAACATTATAATTTGAAGAACAAAAATATAAATACAGTGACAATAAAGCATCAAACAGATTGTCAAATTGCAGCAGTAAGTTAGGAAGAGGTGGGCTAGATAAGAGATCAACTGAAGGACTTGTAAGCATAAGCAGTGGATGCAAAACACTGGGGGTAAGGACATGTATTGGAGTGGAGTGGAGGAGCAATGGGGAAGATATGTGCACATGTAATGCATTAATAAAAAATGAAGAAAATAAAAATAAATCATAAAAATTGAGAAAGCACAGTAGCACATTTACACAATGGAATACTATGCAGCTGTAACAAAGAAATAACTCTTACCATTTACAGCAGCTTTGATGGATCTGGAGAGCATTTTGCTAAATTAAATAAGCCATTTGGAAAAAGATAAATATCACATGATCTCACTTATTGGTGGAATATAATGAGAAACATAAACTGATGAATAAAAATAGATCCAGAGTCATATAAGCATCATACATACTGTCAAATCTCAGAGGGAAGACAGGAGATGGTAGGAAGGGATAATATATCAATCAAAGAACTTTTGCATTCATATAAGCATAACCATTGGACACAGAGTGTACGGGGTTTAAAGCATATGCTGGCTGTAGGAGTAGCTGGGAAGAGGTCAATTGGGGGAAAGGAGACATGTGTAATACTTAAAGCAATAAACATTTTAAATTTAAAATTGCATTGGAGACATGCTGACAATAAATGAATAAATAATCCTAAAGAAAGACAGATTTTGATACGTATTAAGAAGAAAAATAACAGTACTTTGATGTCATTTTTTATTTCTGTTCAAAGTAGTTTGTTCTATGCCAATAGACACATACTATCTCAGAAAGCAATATTCATCAATGGCAAACAATAGAAGTTATAGGCTTCCAGGATATTGCTAACCATTATTATATAGATATAGATATTTCCTTGAGGAAGGAAAACATTGTGTTCTTTTTTCTGTTTTTTTTTCTTTTTTATTGTGTTACATGTATACATATCTCCCCATTGCCCCCCCTCCCAGGCATACCTTAACCCCGCAGTGTCTGTGTCCATTGGTTATGCTTATATGCATGCATACAAGTCTTTTGGTTGAACTCTTATCTACCCCACCTCCCCTTAAACTTCCTGCTGTAATTTCTTTAAGTGAAAAACAAAAAGTTACTTTCAGCCTGACTGGCATGGCTCAATGGTTGACAGGTGAACTATGAACCAGGATGTTATGGCTCAATTTCCGGCTTGGCACATGCCCAGATTGTAGGCTTGATATCCAGTGTGGGGTGTGCAGCAGGCAGCCGATCAATGATTTTCTCTCAACATTGACGTTTCTATCTCTTCCTCTTTTCTTCTGAAATCAATAAAAATATATTTTCTAAAGTGACTTTCTGATTAGCATTAGGGGTAGTGGTAAAAGTAATGGATATTAAGGGTACTTTTGTGTGGCCTTAGTTTTCTCTTTGTCATATGAAAGTCTACTTCAATTTGATACTTTGATACAGAGTTCAAAACATAATGTGTTCTTTTTAAGTAACTTTACACTGTTAGTAATAGAGTGCTTTTATTCCCAAAGAGACTTAAGTTTTAAACCTGTGTATCACCAAAGATAAAAAAAAAAAAATATTTGACTCTAACATAAGCTTCAGAATGAGTTGGAAAAATGTATTGTGGTGTAATTTTGGATAAAGCAGAGTTAGAATTTGTGAATACGCATTCTATAGGGGGAAAGTAGAGCAGACATTTGGGAAACCTTTTGATGATCCACTATGGAATCACTGTCAGCCATAACAGTTATGTAAAGTGGCAATATGTTGAATGCTGAGGTAATGTGGTGTAACAAGACTGCCCTTGGGTGGTTCCCTGAGCCTCCAAAACCCCAAGGTTGCAGGTTTGATTCTCGGTCAGGGCACATACAAAAATCAACCAATGAATGCATAAATAAGTGGGACAACCAATTTATGTTTCTCATTCAAGCTCCCTTCCTCTATCTAAAATAAATTATAAAACAAACAAACAAACAAACAAAAAACTCAGGACACAGTCCATTCCATGCTGGAACTTGGCTGTACCATATGTCAAACTCAGAGCCCAATAGGACTTCAGCTCTACTAAATGCTTGGAGCCACTGTAGCCACCTGACTTGAGACCTATACTCACCTCTACATCCTCTGATCCACCAATGATGGGGACTTTGCACTAGATGCTTGCCCTGATACCTCCATTGTATAAACTCTCACTTTCTGTGAAACATGAAACCCTATAGGCTTTTAGTTAGGTGATCCTTAATAAACCTGGCAGTGTGAAAAGATGTATGTGATTGATTCCCTTTGGTGATATTCCCTTGCTCAGCACACATATAAAGGGTTAATAAAAAAGGTTAGCTAATGGATGTGAGCATATTTAAGTGCATGAATTGACTAATTTCTCTTTAATTTTTTAAATGTTGATTAGGTTTTGCAGTATTAAAAACAAGGATAGTTGATTTTATGTTTAGATATAGATATCAATTAATCATGTCTATGCTTTTATGTGTAATGCGGAACAATAATTGAACATTTATTAAACATACTAGAGGCCCAGTGCATGAATTTATGCATGGATAGGGCCAGGCCTGTTGGTAGGAGATGGTAAGAGGTTGGCTGGCAGGCCCACCCCTATCAGCGCCAGGCCAGATGTGGGGAGGATCCACGAGTGATTGGCTGGTGGGCCCTGATCTTGATTGGGGTAGAAGGGCCGATTTGGTGTGAGGCCAGCTGTAGGGAGGGACTGTGGGTGGTGGGCAGCCAGCTCCACCCCCAAATGGTGTGTGTGTGTGGGGGGGCAATCGCTGATGGAACTGACTGAGGGGAAGGGTCTGCAGGCTGATCAGGGTGGTAGGGGCTGATCGGGGTGGGACCAGCTGTGGGGAGTGGTTGTTGTTGGTGGGCCAGCTGGCCCCACCCCAGAATAGGCTGGGGGGGGGGTTAATTGGGGTCCTGTGGCCTGAGGGAAGGGCCATGGGTAGTTGGCTGGCAGACCCTGCCCATGCTTGCAGTGTGGGAGGCGATTGGGGATGGGGCAGGCCATAGGGAGGGACTGCAGAAGGTTGGCCAATGAGCTTCACACCCTATTAGTAGGGGTGACGGTCAGGGGCAGGGCCGGCCAGAGGCGGGGATGTAGTCTGATTGGGTGGTGGGAGCCCATTGGGGGTAGGTTTCCCTGGGGGGAGGGACCACAGGAGATTGGCCAGCTGGCCCTACCTCTGGATCGGGCCGGTTTGCTGGCCGCAGTGGCAGTCATAAGGACCAGTCATTCTGATCTAAATGGCTTACATTTCTTGGCTTTTTATATATATAAATACTTACTGGGAATCCTCTATGATCCAGACGCTGTTCTAGATGCTAAAATTTCAGCAGTGACCAAGCAGGCAAGATCCCTTCCCCATGGGGCTTACATGTGGTGAGGAAGGCAGAGTTAAATTAATCTGAAAACATACTACACACATTTTGATAATTTCTATGAATATCTTACTATCTATGCCTAACATTCTTTAAAGTAGTCCAGATTTTCCAAAATGAATGTGATCAGGGAAAGAATTAGACTAGATTTTTGAGTGATGAATTTACATGCATAAGTTGTAAAATAATAACATAAATTTCACAAATATCAAAAGTGCTATTGTGGATTCAGATACCAATTGGCAACCCGCTGACTGTCTTTTAAGTGAATCTAAAGCTGTTTTTTTTTTTTTTTGTTGTTGTTGATGATGATGATGATGATGATGACGATGACGACGACGACATTAAGGATCTTCTAGGGTAGTTTTAGGTTTCTGTGTGTATCTTGGTAAGCAAACATGGAAAAGCTCCAAAGGAAAAATAAAATGTAGAGGAGTCCCATAACATCAAGAACATATGTGGGCTTTTTAAGGGATACCCCAGCAAGTTGTTAAGCATCAGACATTGCCATTTAAACAATTTATGAGTTCTTGCATGACTAGTTGAATACAATGTGTTTTATTCAGTGCTTCTTCCACTTCATTTTGAAAGCCATTTGCTATAATTTTAAGAACAGGTTCATTTGTATGGCACACTTAAAATTAGATTTTGAAATAATTATTTGAAGCTGGAGAACATTCATGTCTATTTGCAAGTTTTTGCAAGTTTTTTTTTACTAAAACCAACATGTCAAAATTTGCCCAAAGAAGATAGATATAAAACATAGGAACACTTGATGGCAGTGACATGAGTTAGAATTTCGATAAAATGCTGTGCTTTAAAGACAATGTATTATTGAAATTATTAAGACAATATTGAGTTTTCATGGAGCTATGCTTACTACCTACTCAAAGCCTACCATACTCATTCAATATTGCATGCATGACCACTTTTACAAGTTAAACCAGTCAAGATAGTCAGCTCAATGAAAGGAGAAAAAATTGAAAAAATCCAGCAGTATCTACTCAAAGTGGTAGTTGCATTAACAGTTTAATGAAAATAATGGGTCCTTTTATTGGTTTGAGAAACAACATGCTTTATCACTGTAGTAGAAACAGTGTTGCAGTAGACCTTGTAGATTCAAGAAATCTTCTCCTTTATACAGCTCCATGAATTTAGAATAAGTGAAAAAATCAAAATACATGAAATCTGACATTGCTTCAGGATTCAAACATGTGTTGAATTTTGTATATCTTTTAACTTTAATTTCACTTTTCTAATAATTTATCTTAAATGTATTTTACAAAACTATTCCTTTGCATTAAATTGAATGTTTTTAAAAAAAGATAATATTGAACACTGCGTGCTCAAAGTTATGAAATTTATTTAAATAAAAAGTGCCCATGAATCCATGTAAGTGGAAAGGCCGTCAAGTTGATCATTCCTTACAAACAAAACTTTCCTTTTGCACCAAATTTAATGAGCACTAGAATTATAGAAATTAATATGCATGATGTTTTCACACAGGAAGCATATAATCTATTGTATTATGGCTGACTGCCTAAACTGTTGTTTAGAGACTAGCAGTATTGTAGACTTAACCTTCTCTAGAAATGCCAAATCTCAAATCCAATTTTCGAACTATTAGAACCTGCATGTTAACAAGATTCACAGGTGATTAATATACATGACAATTTGAGAAGTACTGATCAAATAAATTTCATCAATGGTATTGTCCTTTAGTTATCTTTCTTTGTAGTGTCTTTATCTGGTTTTAGAAATAGACTAATGCTAGCTTTGTAGAAAGAATTCAAAAGTGTTCCTTCCTATTGGATATTTTTGGAATAGTTTGAGGAGGATAGGTGTTAATTGTTCTTTGAATGTTTGGTAAATTTCCCCTGTGAAGCAATCCAGAAGAAGGATTTTGTTTGCTGGAAGATTTTTTTTCCCTTTATTGATTAAGGTATTATATATATGTCCTTATCCACCCACTGCCCCCCACTAACAACCATTCATGCCCTCACCTCAATGGTGCCTGTGTCCATTGGTTAAGCTTATATGCAGGCATACAAGTCCTGTGGTTGATCTCTCCCCCTTACACCCATTGTCCCTGCCCTTCCATCTGATTGATGCTTCTCTGTCTCTGGATCTGTATTTTCTCATCAGTTTATGTTGTTTATTATATTGCACAAATGAATGAGAATGTGATATTTATCTTGCTCTTACATGCTTATTTTGCTTAGCATAATGCACTCTAATTCTATCTATGCTGTTGCAAATGGTAAGAATTTCTTCTTTTTTACCACAGCATAGTATTCCATTGTGTAGTTGTACCACGTTTTAAGCCACTCATCTGAGTGGCTGTGGCCCAAGGAGCCACTGCCACCTGAGGAGCCACCCCTGCACAACTCAACACCTAGACCCTTCAGTGAGAGCAAAAATGGGAGACAAAGGAACCCCCGAAAGAAAGGAAAGGAGGAAATGCCTAAGTGAAGTGGAAGCATGCAATATGTCAGAAAAAGAATTCAGACTAAAGGTCATGCAGTTCATAAACCATATGGATGAAAAAAATCAACTTATGTAAGAATCAAGAAGAAATAAAGAGTAATATAGCTGCAATAAAAAACAGCATGGAAAGTTTCAATAGTTCACTAGGAGTGGTGGAGGACTGAATTAGTGAATTAGAAGACAGGGAAGCAAAACACATCCATACTGAACCGCAATTGGAGGAAAAAATTTAAAAGACAAGAGAAAAGTCTAAAGGCACTTTGGGAAAACATAAAATGAAGCAACATATGAATAATAGGAGTGTCAGAGTGACAGGAAGAGGAACAAAGGTTAGAAAACCTATTTGAAGAAATAATGTCAGAAAACGTCCCTGATGTGGGGAAGAAAAATGTCACAAAAGTACAAAGAGTCCCAAACAAGATGAACTTGAAAAGACCCCCACAAAGACACTGTAATTATGACAGCCAATGTTCAGGACAAAGAGAGAATCTTAAAGGCTGCAAGAGGGAGGCAGAAAGTTGAGTAGAAGAAAGCTTCCATTGGATTATCAAATGATTTCTCAATAGAAACACATCAGGTGAGAGAAGAATGGAAGGAAATTAACAAAGCATTTCTGAAAGATTTTTTTTAATATGGCATCTATTTTATCAGTAGTTATTGGGTATTCAGGTTTTCTGATTATCTCTGACAGAGTTGGCAGACTTTATTTTTCTAGAAATATGTCCATTTCATTCAGTTGGCTGGTTTGTTGTAATATAGTCATTCATAATATTTTTTTTTTATGAATCTTTGCATTTCTTTTGGGGCAGTTATTTCTTCTCCTCTTTTGTATCTGATTTTTCTTGTTTGGTTCCACTCTCTCTGCTTTTTGATGAATCTAGTTATAGGTTAATCAATCTTGCTTATCTTTTCAAATAACCAGCTCATTATTTTTGTTTCATTAATCATTTGTATTGCTTTTTTATTTTATTTTTTAAATATATATTTTATTGATTTTTTACAGAGAAGAAGGGAGAGAGATAGAAAGTCAGAAACATTGATGAGAGAGACATTGATCAGCCGCCTCCTGCATGCCCCACAGTGGAGATGTGCCCACAACCAGGATACATGCCTCAGGCCAACGCTCTATCCACTGAGCCAAACCAGTCTCAGCTGTATTGCTTTTTTAGTTTCTATGTCAATATTTCTGCTCTGACCTTTATTATTTCCTTACTTCTATTTATTCTGGGTTATTTTATTTCTTACTAGGCCTAGTGCATAAAAATTCATGCACTGGAGGGGGTCCCTTACCCCTGCCTGGCCCCTCTCACAGTCTGGGAGCCCTCAGGGGTGGGAGGTGACCTGGCAAAGGGGAAGTTGAAACCCCCATAACACCTATGCTGCTGCCACTGCTGGCCAAGCAAACCTCGACTGGCCCTAGTTACCTGAACCTCGGACAGTCCTGGACCTCTAGGCAGCTTCCATCTGTGGCTTGCCTATGCCTTGGTCCATCCCTGGGAAGTTGGGGTCTGAGAGGACTGAGGGACTCTGGATGCAGGCATAAAGTGGCCAGACCCATAGGGGGATGGGCCTGGCCCTGCCATGCACCTGTCACCTCAGAGGGGCTGAGGGAACTGGGCGCCGCCATCTTTGGCTGTGGGCACTGTCATCTTTGAGGTCATGGTAGTCAATTAGCATATTTCCTCCTTATTGGCTGTGGATGCCACCATTTTGTGAGGTTGTGACAGTCAATTAGCATATTCCCTCTTTATTAGATAGGTTACTTTAAATTATAAGGTTAGATAGCTTGTTAATTTTTTCTTCCTTTTTGTGATAGGCCTGTAATGCTATGAACTTCCCTCTCATGATTGTTTTCACTGTATCACATAGATTTGGGATTATTGTGTATTCATTTTAATTTTTTACAGGATTTTTAAAAATTTCTTCCTTGATATAATTGGCAACCCATTCATTGTTAAAAGCATGATACTTAGCCTTCATGTGTTTAAATATTTTGTGTTTGTTTTTTATTGTACTTGGTTTCAGAATCATGCAATTGGATCACAGAAGATCTCCTTGAACTTGTAAACACTTATTTTTTGTCCTAACGTATGCTCTATCTTTGAAAATTTCCCATGTTCACTTGAGAAAAAAGTATATTCTGTATCTTGGGGGTGTTATGTTCTGAAAATGTCAGTCAATTCCTTCTGATCTGGTGTATCATTTAGGATCTTGTTTCCTTGCTGATTTTTGTTGAGAAGATCTATCCTGTGATGTCATTGGAGTGTTAATACCCCCTACTATGTTTGTTTTAATATCCATCTCTCCTTTAACATCTCTCCAGAAAGTTTTTCTTTGTATATGTGGTTGCTCTAATTTTGTTTGTTTGCTTGTTTAAAGTATTTCATGTCTCCTTTTTTCCCCCAACTGACACCCCTTCCTTTCCTTCCCCCAAGCAAAAGCCCCTATTGCCCCAGTGTCCGTGTGCTTTGGTTATGCTAATATGCAGGCATTGAAGTCCTTTGGTTGATCTCTTATCCCCCTTCCTCTTCTTTCTAAGGTTGGACTGTCTATAGAGTGTTTCTTAGTCTCTGAATATATATTTGTTCATCAGTTTATATTGTTCATTATATCCCACAAATGAATAACATCATGTGATATTCATCTTTCTCTGACTGGCTTATTTCACTTAGCATAATGCTTTCCAGGTCCATCAATGCTGTTGTAAATGGAAAAAGTATCTTCTTTTATATAGCAGCATAGTATTCCATTATATAGATGTAGATGTACCACACTTTTTTAATCCACTCATCTTCTGATGAGCATTTAGGCTGTTTCTAAATCTTAGCTATTGTAAATTGTGCTGATATGAAAACAGGAGTGCATATGTTTTTTGTGTTTCTAATTCATTGGGATATATATATATATATATATATATATATAGAGAGAGAGAGAGAGAGAGAGAGAGAGAGAGAGAGAGAGAGAAGTGGGATTACTGGATCAAATGGGGTTTGAATTTTTAATTTTTGAGGACTCCATCCTGTTTTCCACAGGGGTTGCACCAGTCTGCGTTCCCATCAGAAGAGCACAAATGTTCCTTTTTCTCCAAATCTTTGCCAACATTGTAGTTTGTTGATTTATTGATGACAGCTATTATGACAGCTATTATAATCATTGTTGTTTTGATTTGCATCTCTCTGATTATTAGTGACTTTGAGCATGTTTTCATATATCTCTTGGCCATCTGTATGTCCTCTTTTGAAAGGTGTCTATTTAGTTTTTTTGCCCATTATTTGATTGGATTGTTTAAATTTCTTTTGTTAAATTGTATGACTTCTCTGTAAATTGTTGAGATTAAATCTTTATCTGAAATACAATTGGCAAATATGTTCTCACATGCAGTGGGCTTTCTTGTTGTTTTGTTAATGATTTCTTTTTCTGTGTAGAAGTGTTTTATTTTGATATAGTCACATTTGTTTATTTCCTCCTTAGTTTCCATTGCTCCAGGAGCTTTATCAGTAAATATATTCTTAGGACATATGTCTGATACTTTTTCTGCCTATGGAATCTTCTAAATTTTTTTAGGGCTTCCTGTCTTACATTTAAGTCTTTTAACCATTTTGAGTTTATTTTTGTGAATGGTGTAAGTTGCTGACTTTCATTGCTTTGTATGTAATTGACCAATTTTACCAACACCATTTATTGAAGAGACTGTCTTGACTACATTGTATGCTCATGCATCCTTTGTCAAATATTGAGTATAATTACTTGGGACTATATTCAGGTTATCTGTTCTATTCCATTGGTCTATATATCTGTTCTTGTGGCAATACCAGGCATTCTTCAGAATTTTTGCTGGGTAATATAGCTTGATATCTGGTATTGTGATCCCTCCAAATTGGTTCTTTTTTCTCAGGATTACTGTGGTTATTCAGGGTATTTTTTTTTATTCCAGATGAATTTTTAGAGAGTTTGTTCTAGATCTGTGAAATATGCTGTTGGTATTTTAGTGAGGATTGCATAGAATCGATACATTAGTTTGGTTATCATAGGCATTTTAATGATGTTGAATGTACCACTCCATGAACAGTGTATGTTCTTCCATCTGTTTGTATCTTCTTCTATCTCTTTTCAATGTCCTATAGATTTCTGAGTAAAAGTTTTTATCTCTTTAGTTCAGTTTATTCCTAGTTATCTTAATTTTTTTGGTGCTATGGTAAATGGGATTATTTTTATTTATTTGTTTGTTTCTCTTTCTGTGAGTTCATTATTGGTGTTCAAAACAACCATAGATTTATGGATGTTAATTTTGTATCCTGCTACATTGCATAGTTCATTTATTAAGACTATTATTTTTTAATTAAGTTTAGTTTTTTCTGTATGCAGTATCATGTCATCTGCAAATAAGAACAATTGTATTTCTTCTTTTTCAACTTGAAGTCCTTTTATTTCTTCTTCTTCTCCTCTGATTACAATGTCTAGGACTTCCAATACTATGTCTAATAGGTGTGGTGAAAATGAGCATCCCTGTCTTTTTCTTGTTCTGAAGGGAAATTATATTATGCCACAATCTTTTGCAGTAAGGATTCAGGATTTGGAAAAGGGGCTGATGGTAAGGGAGACAGATCAACCAACGGACTTATATGCATGCATATAAGCCTAATCAATGGTCACAGACAACAAGAGGTACGGGCATGAATGGGGGGTGTGAGTAATGTAGGAATAAGGACATATATGTAATACCTTAAACAATAAATAAATTTAAAAAAGAATATACTAGATAAGAACATAAATTTAGAAGGCATGTGGGAGCCAGGCAGATAACATCCCTCTACCAGAGAAGCTCTCTGAAACCTTGGACCCATCAGCTTTTATATACTAGAACACACATTTGCCATTTGGCAAAGCAAACAGGAATAATAATGGTAAAGTATGGAAAACAATAAAGGGATTATCAGGTTAGGGGATTGCATTCAGCCATTTTGCCAGCAGCATGGTGATATAATGCTGATTTTCAGCCCTGCTGAATAGCAAGATACATTAGCCTTTCAGCAAACTTCTTGCATTTATATATTAACTACCATTAGTCTTTGCCTCCAGCAGTATTAATCTTTGCCTATTGAGTATGATGTTGGCTATAGGTTTGTAATATAAGGGTTTTATTATGTTGCTCTATGATCCCTCTGTTTGCACTTCGCTGAGAGTTTTTATCAAGAAAGGGGTTTGGATTTTCTCAAATGTGTTTTCTGCATTTATTGATTTGTTTATCTGATTTTTGTATCCAATTTGTTTATGTGATGTATTACATTTTTTGATTTGTGGATATTGTACCATCCTTGCAACCCTGGAATAAGTCCCAATAGGTCATGGTGTATGATCTTTTGAAAGCAATACTGGATACAATTTGCTAGAATTTTGTTGAGGATTTTAGGATCTATATTCATCAAGGATATTGGCCAATAGTTTTCTTTTTTTGTATGTATTTATCTGGTTTGGGGATTAGGTTTATGTTGGCTTCATAGAAAGAGCTCGGAAGTATGCCTTCCTCTTTAATTTTTTGGAATAATCTGAGGGTTATAGGTTTCAGTTCCTTGAATGTTTGGAAAAACTGCCCTGTAAAGCCTTCCGAACCAGGGCTTTAGTTTGCTAGAAGATTTTTTATTATTGCTTCAATTTCATTGGTAGTTATTGGCCTATTCCAGTTTTTCTATTCTTCCTGATTGAGGTTTGAAAGGTTATATATTTCTAAGAATATGTCTATTTTATCTAGGTTATCCAGTTTGTTAGAGTAGAGTTGTTCATAATGTTGTTGTTTTTTTTACAATCCCTTTTATTTCTGTGGGGTCTGTTCTTACTTCACCTCTTTTATTATGATGTTTATATTTATATAATTGATTTTTTAAAATTTTTATTAATGTATTACATGTATACATAACTTCCCATTACCTCCCCACTCCCATGCATACTCTAACCCTCCATTGTCTTGTGCCTATTAGTTATGCTTATATGCATGCATACAAGTCCTTCGATTGATCTCTTATCAACTCCACCTCTCCCTAAACTTATCGCTATAATTTGACAGTCTGTTTGATGCTTTACTACCTCTGTATCTAACTTTTTGTCATCAGTTTATAAGGTTCTTTATTATCCATAAATGAATGAGATCATCTGGTATTTTTCTTTCATTGACTAGCTTATTTCACTTAGCATAATGCTCTCCAGTTCCATCCAGGTTGCTGCAAATGGTAAGAATTCCTTCCTTTTTATGGCAACATAGTACTACATTATGTAGATAAACCATAGTTTTCTGAAACAATCTTCTGCTGACAGGCACCTAGGCTGTTTCCAAATTATAGCAATTGTAAATTGTGCTCCTATGAACATAAGGATGCATAAATCCTTTCTGATTGGTGTTTCTAGTTTCTTAGGATATATCCCTAAGAGTAGAATTGCTGGGTCAAATGGGAGTTCCATGTTTAGTTTTTTGAGGAAAGTCCATACTGTTCTCCACAGTGGCTGCACCAGTCTGCATTCCCACCAGCAGTGCACAAGGGTTTCTTTTTCTCTGCATCCTAGCCAGCACTTGTCCTTTGTTGATTTGTTGCTGATTGCCATTCTGACACGTGTGAGATGGTATCACATTGTTGATTTGATTTGCATCTCTCAAATAATTAGTGACTTTGAGCATATATTTGTGTGTCTCTTGGCCTTCCTTTTGTCTTCTTTTGAAAAAATTCTATTTAGGTCCATTGCCCATTTTTTTAATGGATCCTTTATTTTCCTTTTATTAAGTTGTATAAGTTAGCTGTAGATGTGGGAGATTAAACATTTATCAGTGATAACATTTGCAAATATGTTCTCCCATATAGTAGGCTTTCTTGTTTTGTTGATGGTTTCTTTTGCAGTGCAAAAGCTTTTTATTTTGATCTAGTCCCATTTTTTAAATTTCTTTTTAGCTTCCATTGCCCTTGGAGTAATATCAGTGAAGAAGTTCCTTCAGCATATGTCTGAGATTGTGCTGTCTGTGGATTCCTCTAGTATTTTTATGGTTTCTGGCCTTATGTCTAAATCCTGTATCCATTTGGAGTTTATTTTTGTGTATGGTGTAAGTTGGTGGTCTAGTTTCATTTTTTTTTGCATGTATCTATAATTTTTTTTCAACACCATTTATTGAAGAGACTGTCTTGACTCCATTGTATGTCCATGCCTCCTTTGTCAAATATTAATTGAGCATACTGGTTTGGGTGGATATTTGGATTCTCTATTCTATTCCATTGGTGTCTATGTCTGTTCTTTTGCCAGTACCAGGCTGTTTTGAGAACAGTTGCTTTGTAATATAGCTTGAAATCTGGTATTGAGATCCAACCTACTTTATTAGCTCTTTCTCAGGATAGCTGTGACTATTCGGGGTCCTTTTTTTGTTTCAGATAAATCTTTGGAGAGTTCTTTCTTGGTCTGTGAAATATGACATTGATATTTGAATGGGTAGTGCAATGAATCTCTAGATTGCTTTGGGTAGTATGGACATTTTAATGATGTTGATTCTCCCAATCCATGAGCATGGTATGTTCTTCCATCTGTTTACATATTCCTCTATTTATTTTTTCATTTTTCTTAGTTTTCTGAGTATAGGTATTTTACCTTCTCAGTTAAGTTTATTCTTATGTATCTGATTTTTTTTTTTTTTGGTGTGATGGTAAATGGGATTGCTTTTTTAGTCTCTCTTTCTGTAATTTCACTATTAGTGTATAAAAATGCCATAGATTTCTTGGCATTAATTTTGCATCCTGCTACATTGCTTAATTCATTTATTAAGTATTCAATTGATATGACTATGTGATTTTTATCTCTCAATTTGTTTATGTGATGTATCACGTTTATTGATTTATGGATATTGTACCATCCTTGCATTCCTGGGATAAATCCTATTTGGTCAGGGTGTATGATCTTTCTGATGTACTGCGGGATCCAATTTGCTAGAATGTTGTGGATGATTTTGGCATCTATGTTCATGAGGGATATTGGCCTGTAATCCTCTTTATTGTGTTGTCTTTATTTTGTTTTGGTATTAGGGTGATGCTGGCTTCATAGAAGGTGTTCAGAAGTGTTCCTTCTTCTTGAAATTTTTTGGAATGGTCTGAGGAGGATAGGTTTTAATTCTTTCTTGAATCTTTGGCAAAACTCCTGTGAAGCCATCTGGTCTTGGGCTTTGGTTTGCTGGAAGCTTTTTGATGTCTGCTTCAATTTCTTCCATAGTAATTGGCCTATTGAGATGTTTAGATTCTTCTTGATTGAGTTTTGGAAGGTTATATTTTTCTAAGAATATGTCCATTTACTCAAGTTTGTCCAGTTTGTTGGAATAAAGTTGTTCAAAATATTTTTTTTTAAAAAATCCTTTGTATTTCTGTGGGTTCATTTTTATTTCTCCTCTTTCATTTCTGATTATATTTATTTGGGTTGTCCTCTTTGCTTCTTGGTGATGCTGGCTGGAGGTCCATCAATCTTTTCTATCCTTTCAAAGAATTAATTCTTAGGTTTGTTGATCTTTTTGCATTGTTTCTTTTTTCTCTATGCTGTTTATCTCCTCTTTGATCTTTACTATTTCTGTCCTTCTGCTTACACTGGGCTTTTCTTGTTGCTCTCCATCTAGCAATTTGAGTTGTAGAGTTAGATAATCTATTACCATTCTTTCTATTTTTTTTTTCAGTAGGCTTTTAGAGCTATGAACTTCCTTCTCAAGAATGTTTGTACTGTTTTCCATATATTTTGTATTGTTGTGTTGTCATTGTCATTTGTTGCCATGATGTTTTTTATTCCTTCCTTGATCACTCTGGTTACTTGGTCATTGTTTAATAGCATGCTGTTTAGTCTCCATTTGTTTGATTCATTTGTATTGTGTTTATTGTAGTTGATTTCCAGTTTTATACCACTGTGATCTGAGAAGATGCTTGATATGATTTCTGTTTTCTTGAATTTAAATAGACTGTGCCTATGACCCAACATATGGTCTATGTTTGAAAATTACCAATGTGTAATTAAGAAGAATGTATATTCTGTGGCTTTTGGGTGAAATGTTCTGATGATATCAATTAATTCCTCCTGGCCTAGTGAGTCATTTAGGATTGATGTTTCTTTGCTGTTTTTTTGTTTAGAGGATTTGTCCAGTGGTGACAGTGGGGTATTAAAGTCTCCTACTATGATTGTATTGCTGTCAATCTCTCCCTTGATATTCTCCAGGAGTTTTTTGTTTGTTTGTTTGTTTGTATTTATGTACTCCTATATTGAGTGCATATATGTTTACCAGAATTATTTCTTCTTGTTGGATTGCTCCCTTTAGTATTATAAAGTAGCCTTCCTTATCTCTTGTTATGGCCCTCACTTTGAGATCTAACTTTCAGATATAAGTATTGCAACTCCAGTTTTTTTTTTTTTTTCATTTCCATTTGCCTGAAAAACCATCTTCCATCCCTTCACCCTCAGTCTGTGTTAATCTTTTATTCTGAGGTGGGTTTCTTGTAGACAGCAGTATATGAGTCATGTTTTCTTATCCAATCCATTGCCCTATGTCTTTAATTGGAGCATTTAATCCATTTACATTTATAGTTATTATCGATAGGTAGTTATTTGTTGTTATTTTTATTCTTTACCCCTGTTTTTCTTCCTCGCTTTCCATTTCATTATTTTAAAGCAGACCCTTTAACATTTCTTGCATTGCTGGTTTGGTGGTACTACATTCCCTTAAACTATTTTTTGTCTGTGAAGCTCCTGATTTCACCTTCAATTTTGATGGAAAGCCTTGCTGTGTACAGTATTCTTTGACTCAGACTCTTCCTTTACATGACTTTGTATATTTCATTCTATTCCACTCTTTCCTGATGAGTTTCTATTGAGAAATTCATCACTAGTCTGATGGGTGTTCCTTTGTAGGTAACTTTCTGTCTCTCTCTGAATGCTTTGAAGATTCTTATTTTGTTACTGGTGTTTTCCAATTTAATAATAATGTGCCTTGATGTCGGTCTTTTGAGGTTCATTTTGCTCGGGACTCTGTGAGCTTTATGGATTTGTGTGGGTTTTTTTCTTCCCTTTATCAGGGATATTTTCTTCCATTATTTTTTCAAATAGGTTTTCTATTCCTTGCTGTTTCCTCTCCTTCTGAAACCTGTATTATGCGCATATTGTTTTGTTTTGTGTTATCCCAAAGTTCCCTGAGGCTCTCCTCCTGTTTTTTAATTTTTTTTCTAGATGCTTCTCTACTTGTGTATTTTTTCTATCTTATCTTCTTCTGTTTCTTTCTATTGAATTCTTTACAGCTGTGATGTCATTTTTCATTTCTTCCTGATTCTTCTTCATTTCCTGTTGGTTCTTACTCATATTGCTGAATTTGTCTTTCATTCTTTTCAAACATCTTATAACCATTTTTCTGAATGCTTTCTCTGTCAGGTTGTTTGCTTCCATTTTGTTTACTTCCTTTTCTGGTGATGCCTGCCATTCTTTCATATGTGGGCTATTTTTTTTTTTTGTCTGCCCATGGTCTCGCTTCTCTGGTTGTCTGGTTATGTAGTTCTCTCTCTCCTGCATTGATTTCAAGGCACAAAATACAATACAACCAGATAAAACACACAAGTCACTGAAGAGAAATGTATTCATGACATTAATAACCACAAATAAGGTGACTACCAGAGAGAGACAAATTAGGCAGAAGTAGAGAAACAAGAAGAGAAAAAAGAGATAAAAAGAAAAGAACGGAGTGCCAAAATTAAATTGGAAGAAAGAAGAAAATAAGATGAAAAAAAAAAGAAAAAAGAAGATGAAAAAAAAGTGAGAAAAGAAAGAGAATAAGAAAGTAAATGGGAACAAATTATATAAATGAGAAGAAAAGTCCAATAGAACAACCACTAATCCCAACAAATGCAGGCACCAAGTATCTGGAGATTAATACCAATTTTAAATAACAACTAATATCAAGGGAGGTGAGGGAAAAAATGATAAAAAACAAAAACAAAGTAAACAAAAAGCAAAATAAAACAAGTAGAATAAACACATACAATCTCACAAAAAAGTATAAAAAATCAATGTATTCAATGTTTAAGCAAACAACAACAAAAGCCAAGACCGGTTTGGCTCAGTGGATAGAGTGTTGGCTTGTGGACTGAAAGGTCCTGGGTTCGATTTTGGGGCATGTACCTTGCTTGGGGGCAACTCTACACAGTGGGGTGTGCAGGAGGTGGCTGATCAATGTCTCTGTCTCATCAATGTTTCTGACTTTCTATCTCTCTTCCTCTCTGTAAAAAAAACAAATAAGATGTACTTTTTTAAAAATATATATTTTTATTGTTTTTTTACAGAGAGGGACAGAGAGTCAGAAACATCAGTGAGAGAGACATCGATCAGCTGCCTCCTGCATACTCCCCACTGGGAATGGGCCCACAACCAAGATACATGCCCTTGACCGAAATCGAACCTGGAACCTCTCAGTCCCCAGGCCGATCCTCTATCCACTGAGCCAAACCAGCCTCGGCAAGATATACTTTTTAAAAATTAAAAAAAAATGTCATAGAGGAAAATAATTTTTTGGATGGTGAAGACAGAGAAGAGAGAGGTGTGTATGGACTTGAAGTGGGAGATTGGAAATTATATATATAAGTGGGGTGAAATTTTAACTGGGTAAAAAGAAAGAATAGAAAAAATCTAAAGTACGAAAAGGGTAAGCAAAACAAGACAACAAAATGAAAAAGTTAGGAAGAGAGTGATGGCATAAAGGTAGAATTGAAATAGAATAAAATGATGGTAAAGAAAAGATGAAAATAGAATGTAGATCTCTAATCCCAAAATAAAATAAAGAGAAAATAAAATGACACTTCTTTTTTTCAAAATGGTAAAATAGCAGTAGTAATTGAAAAAAATGTAAAAATTAAAAAGGTAACATCAACTGAGGAAAAAAGAAAAAAATAGTTTTTTAATTAAAAGATTAAAATAAATAAATAAATAAAAATAAATAAAAATAGATAAAATAATAGAATGTGCAGTAGTGAAGGTCATTAACTTCCTGTACTGTTCTGTTTGACAAGCTGGTTTCTCAGTTGAGAGCGTATTGCAGTTCCCTGTGTTCCACTGATGCTCAGTGTTGTAAGTTAGTCCTGGTTTTTAAGCAGGCAGTATGTCTTAATCTCTTTATTCTTTTGTGATTACACAAGAGTCAATTTGTGAGTCATCCCCTGGGTGACAGTGACTTGTGATTGACCTCTGAGACTATACGTCCTCTCTAGCCTGTGCATAGATCGTGCTTTTCATGTATGACTCAATACCAGTTCGTGTAAGTGGATTGTCCTATAGCTGGTTCTCTGATGGCTGTTTCGTGCTCTCATCCCTAGGTTCCAGAAAAAAAAAATTTTTCACCTGCAGTCTCTTAAGATGTCCCAAATTGAGTGATCCTATGTATTGGGCTTAGAAATCAGAAGCAAGGACCTGAAGAGGAAAGAGTGGAAGTCTGTGCAATCCCTCTTCCCTGCTCCTGTTCAAGCATCTGGCACACTTTAATAACTCCCAGGCTGTCCTTCTATCTCAGATCAAAATGGGTTGCTTTCTAGAGATCCCCTCTGGTGACTGCTCTAAGGGCCCCCTTCCACATTCAGGGATCACTCCCTGCCCAACATCCATGAATTCTCTAGGTGCAACTTTCCCCAGGTCCAGTTCCCACAGTGTGTCTCTGTTCTGCGGGACCAGAGACCTCACCTTATCCCAGGTGAAATCTGACCTTTCCATGTGGCATGTGGAGCTCCTGTTTATCTGAGTGTTTGCGCCAATTGGGGAGCAGTGTTCTGGCTCCCACAGCTCTTTGTGGGTTCCACAGCTGTAGCTTTTCCGGCTGTTTGGTGGGTGCCGAAACTGTAGCTTTTCAGGCTACCGTAAACATCCACTTTCCCCTTCAAGATGGTGCGGTCTCCACGTTCTAGCTAGTGGATCTGGGAGAACAAACCCCGTGGCAGTGGGGCTGCCTGGTCAGGGGAGCCCTTTCCAGCAATTCCCCACCTTCTAGTGGAGGATAACTGTCTCTTAACTTGCCAATAAACACTCCCAGTGCGACCCTCAGCTGTTCTCTCTGTCTGGTCAGCAACAAGGCTCCAGACAAGTGTGTCTATTCCGCAGCCATTTTTTTCTCCCTATTATCATTGTTTTTTTTTGTTTTTTTTTTGTTTTTGTTTTTGTTTTTTTTTAGGTAGGCTTGTTGAGCTATAAAGTTACCTCTCAGGATTGCTTTCACTGTGTCCCATAGATTTTGGATAGTTGTGTTTTCATTGTCATTTGTCACAAGAAACCATTTTATTTCTTCTTTGTTCATGTTGGTAACTCAATCATTGTTTACTTGCATGCTATTTAACCTCCATGAGTTTGATTTTATTAAATTGTTTTTATTGTAATAGATATTTAATTTTATGCCATTATGATCTGAGAAGATGCTTGATATTATTTCTATCTTCTTTAATTTGATGAGACTTTGCCTGTGTCCCAATATGTGGTCTGTATTTGATGATGTCCTGTATGCACTTGAGAAGAATGCATATTCTTTAGCATTGGGGTGAAATGTTCTCAAGATGTCAATTAAGTCTATCTGATCAAGTGAGTCATTTAGAATTGATGTTTCTTGGCTGATTTTTGTTTAGAGGATTTATACAATGGTGTCCTTGGGTTATTAAAGCCCCCTACTGTGACTGTATTGCTGTCATTCTCTCCCTTGATATCATCTGGAAGTTTTTTTTTGTGTGTGTGTGTGTGTTTTTTTTTTTTTAATGTATTTCAGTGCTCCTACATTGGGTGCATATCTGTTTATCAGAATTATATCCTCTTGTTGAATTGGTCACATTAGTACAGTGGTACCTCGAGATACGAGTGCCCTAACATATGAGATTTTTGAGATACGAGCCGTCGAGCAAGCAATTTTTGCTTTGAAATAGGAGCAACATTTGAGATAGGAGTAATCGCGCAGATCGGCCGGCTGCACACGACCCACCAGTTTACCGTGACTGGAGCGTCTCATAGTTTTACATGCCCCAAGGTTACGGAACGAATTAAACTCGTATCTCCAGGTACCACTGTATTATGAAGTGGCCTCCCTTATCACTTGTTATGGCCTTTATTTTGAGGTCTATTTTGTACAATATAAGTATTGCTAACACAGCTTTTTTAAATTTCTATTCAAGTGATAAAAATGTTTCCATTCCTCAACTCTCAGTGTGTGTGAGTCCTTTGTTCTGAGGTGGGTCTCTTGTAGAAAGCAGATATATGATTCACGTTTTCTAATGTACTCAGATACCCTATGTCTTTTGATTGAAGCATTTAATAAATTTATATACAAGTTTATTATTGATAGGTACCTGTTTGTTGCCATTTTTATTCTTTATGCCTGAGTTCCTTCTTCTCTTCCTATTTCTTCTTGTTAATAAATCCATTGATAATATAATGGGAAATCACTTATAGGTAACTTTCTGTCTCTCTCAGGCAGCCTTTAAGATTCTTATTTTGTTGGTGGTGTTTGTCAATTTAATTATGATATGTCTTGGTGTTGGTCTTTTTGGGTCCATCTTGTATGGGACTCTGTGTGCGTCTTGAATTTGTGTGAGTTTTTACTTCCCGATATCAGGGAAATTTATTCTTCAAACAGGTTTTCTACTACTTATTCTATTTCCTCTCCTTTTGGCATGTGGATAGTTTTTTCATTTTGTGTTGTTCCAAAGCTCTCTTAGCTCCCACCCCCGTTTTTAAGTTTTTCTTTTTAGTTGCTTCTCTGCTTGGGTGTGTTATCCTACCTTTTATTCTAGCTAACTGTTGGGGTCCTCAGCTTCTTCTAGTCTACTGTTGATGCTTTCTCTTACATTCTTTATTGCAGCAATGTCATTCCTCATTTCTTCGTGGTTGTTTTCATTTTGTTTTGATTCTTACATATGTTGTTGAATTTGTCTTCCATCCCTTTCATTGTCTTTATTACCATTGCTCTGAATTATTTCTCTGACAAATTGCTTGCCTCCATTTTGTTTACTTCCTTTACTGGTGATTCATCTTTTTCTTTTGTATAGGGGCTGTTTCTTTGTCTCCCCATTTTTGCTCCTCTCAGGGTGTATGGTTATGTGGCTCACTCTCTACCACATTGACTGAAAGGCACAAAATACAACTCTGCAAGACATTACACAGAGGAAACAAAACACACATATATTCAAGGGGAATGGATATGGTTCAGTATAGAGGAGGTAGAAAGGGAATGAGTGGATAAGAAGAAAAGTAAAAAACAAAATAGTCAATAAATTTTAAAAAATTCCCAATTTC